>WAAD01029562.1:174724-197026 GCA_013389945.1 Fregata magnificens
AACTATCATATCAAATAGTCTAATTCAGCAAATGATAGTAGATCTTTTATGGAAGAAAAAAAGGAATTTGCTTTTGCTTCTTCATAAAATGTATAAAAACATGGTATTATATATTCCTGTGATATTCAGTTTTTTCTTGAATCCCCAGCTCATGTATTTACACAAGAACCTTCCCTTTAAATGAAAAATAATTAGTAAGTTTCTAGCCATAAAAACATATAATAAATACCAACATAATATAAAGTAAAAGACTTATAAACTTTTTTTTTTCCTATGATTTAAAGCCAATCTCATGATTTTTGAAGATACTTTTTTTTTTTTTTTTTTTTTTTGGGNTGTGACATCTGGGAGGAAGATACTTTTTTTTTTTTTTTTTTGATATGGTGGAACTGAGCTTTTTCATTACAGCTCTAAGTAATGAGGCAATAAACATTTACAGTATATGGCATGAATGGAGTCAGCAAGTACTCCATGTTTGGAAAAGTCCTAAATCAGGTGCACATCCCACTGATTTTACTGGGATTGCTCTTGTACCAACGTTTGTCAGCCTCAGTGTATTGTTTACAATGATGATTAGAGGACCATTATAAATATGCGTAAGAGCTAAAGTAAACCTACCTCTACTAAGGAGCTTGTATATAAAAGGACACTGAAGGTGACGTTTGGAGCAGCAGTGCAAGAGTCAGAAAATGTTCATTTGAATCTTGCTGGCTAGATTACCTGTAGTGAATCAGCAAAATCAGATGACCTGTGATTTTAAGAACATATTGTTCAGTTTAGTGGAAGGAATCAATGCTGCATTTATTTATTGCTGATAGAGCATGTATTGCTGTATTTTTAAGAGCTCTAATCACGGCCAAGGAGATTTTTGCAGGAGTCTGTTCAAATATTGAATAGAAAGGTGGTCTCTGCCTCTAAGCAGCTAAGACAGGAGGCAGGGGAGAGATACAGATGGAAAACAAAGAAAAAATTAGTGGGCATAGGTTTGTAAAAAAATAAGAATACATATAAATGAACTGGTGTTATACTTTAGGAGCATTTTAAAGACATCTATGAAATAAAATAATGGGATAGTTTTGCAGATATTTATTGATACTTGTTTTTAACGTAAAACTATTGGATGCTAAAAATTCACATAACGGATTGATTGAAGGCACTTGTCAACTTTCTGACAGTGAATAAGAGATGATAATGATAACTAGCATAGTAGAGATTGTGATACTCTAATGTACATTTAAGAAGACAAAATTTAGTACTTGGACTAGCAATATGAACCTTTAAAGGCTATTTGATGAAGTCCAAAGATTTGCTATTCAGAGTCTGGATTTCCATCCCTTTAAGTAAAGGAGCTTGAGCTCAGGAGTGAATACTGTAAAAATAGGCTTATCCATGAAATTCTGCCCCAGACTGCAAATAATTAAAAGGCCTGATTTACTGGTGAGACACACACTGAGCATACAGTTCCTAAACTCGCCGTCTGACCTCCGTCCTTTCACAGATCTGCCTCCAGGGAACCGCTCTCCCAGTGTGAAAAATCTGTTACGTGGATTATATAGTTGCAGTCCAATGTTTTCTTTTGAGCAAGAATAGGGAAACTGAGGGGAAGTGTCGCAGGTGTTTGTGAGAAAGAAACTTTACATTTGTCTAAAAGTCCTTAAAAGATCAGGTGCATAATCCTAACCCTATTTCTCACTGAGTACAGGCCAATATACTTTAAAAGTATGGATCAGAGCATAATACATATTATATAATTTGTGCTAGTTCTGGCTTTTTTGTCAAAACGGGGGCAATGCTACTTGTTTACATGAAAGGCTTTTATGAAGTTTAATTTAAAATTGTAGAGTGCTTTGAGGTTTATTTATTATGAGGGAGCTAAATAATATAATCACAGTCTCCCTTTGTATGAATTGTGTTTTAATTTTAAAGAAATCATAGCCTTTTTCTCAAATGGCTCTTAGATTTTATGTCTATCTTGGCTTACAGGTTTAATTGTCCTTACCTTCCAATGTTCCTGGCAAAAACAGGGACCCTTCTGGATGTACATATTCTTAGATTTGTCTACCTTTCCCCCAGGTATTAGATATGTATATGGCTTAAATTCTGCCAACCACAAGCAAAGGCTGAAGAGAGGAAAAAAGAAAAAAAAAAAAAAAAACCAAAACAAAAACAAAACACAAAAAGAAAATGGGCAAAGGAGGAAGAAACCCATATTCATATAGTTGGAGAGTATGTGAGAAGGTTCTTTTAACAAGGTGCATTGAAAGAGTTTTGAATAGCGGAGGATTTTAAAGAGGGAATAGAAGATTTTTGTTGATTTTTGTCCGTATACCAACTATACTTATTCCAGCACTCTTGACCGTGGTAAGATTTGTTGTTGTTTTCTGTGCATGTGGATTAACTGCTTTTCCTAAACATCAAACTCGAGCTGTTTTTCTTGTGGTTTTTTTTTAATTTCTCATTAGGACTTTGGTTTTTTTCTTTCTCTAGGTCACCAGGGATGCAGCAAAGTGCCCAGGTCACTAAACCCAGTGTTGTAACAGCAAACCTTGTAATTGATCCTGGCAGAAAGGAAGGACGAGCCCAAAAATTCAGAGCAAACACGCACAGTGCCTTGGCAACACCCACGAGCTGAAAGCTGACCTGGAAACAGTAAGATATGTGGTATAGCTGTAACAGCTTTTCTACAGCCTACACCTAGAAACCATTCATACACATGGGGAGAGAGCAGAAGTACAGAGATGTTTAAAGAGGAAAAAAAAATCATAAAAAACACTAACAATGCTAGTAAAGTAGGAAATATAGGCTAGGACAAGCTTGCTTTTTTGAATTTTTCAAATTGCTTTCCTTTGGCTTATACAAAAGTATACATTTTTCTTTAATATGTATTGTTTTCAGATATGGCAACAATATAATCAGTCTTGAACTCAAGACCAATACATAGCTGAGTGTAAAAACAAACACACACACACCCCTGCCCCAAACCCCCCAAAACCACAATAGCAATCAGGCACCTCAGATGACAAATCCGTACGATTAGTGCACCAGCTCCCTACCTCTGAAGGCTAGAGCTAAAATGCTTTGTTATGACCCCAGTAAAAATGAATTTGGTGATCTACTGCATGTCGTAAATGTACAATATTATATTCAGTTTCTACTGGCTGAAAGCTCCACCAGGGAAAGGTTTTTTTCTTTCTATTTTCTGTCTCAGAGTCCTTGAACCAAATACAGATAGTGTATAAATAAGTGTAACCCACTGACCCTCTGTCCCGCACTGTGTCCTATATATTTGAGCTTTGCTGTGCTGAAAGGAAGGAATTACGTTCCCAGAGGGATGAGCAGGAAGATTGCTGCCTTTTTCTTTTTTCTTTTTTTTCTTTTGTCCTTCATATGATGGCATGGCATTGGCTTTCAAAGGATCCTCCTTCATGTTACCTTTGTGTAATCTTATGCATAGTCTAATTATTGACTATCCCCAGTGGTAATTTGGCTAGTAGCTGAGCTGTCTGTACTGCAGTGCAGCTGGAGCTGCATCACAGGTAGGTGTACCTGAACAAGATTTCAAGTGACTAACATGGATTTCAGTAGGAACTTAGCCATGAAAGCACAAGTTTTACTACAGTCTTTGTAAGCCGTGAGTAATCATTTCAGTAACCAAATCCCACATCGATGCCATTGTACTGTTGCCTAATTCCAATTTAATGCTAGCTTGAGTTTACCCAACAAGCTGCAAGTAGACTTCTGGCTCTCAAAGGGGGGACAATGTAAAGTAAGATGTACCCTGTTTTTATAGTATCTGGTGATGGGGGACTGCAAGGGTGAAAACTTGCTTTAGTTGGGTGAGAGGCACACTGTCCCCAGGCTCAAAATGATCTCTTCTCCCCACCTTCCCTTAAGGGTTGGCAGTTTCTAACTGCCAGCCTGGGCAAGCTGTGCTTTTGCTGAGTGTATCTCTGGGATCTTAATTTGATGTATGATATTTGCCAGTTGCAGATTTTTAAGGCCTGTATTTTTCAGACACTTGAAAAATACAGGGTGAAGAGCACTCAGTTGAACCCATTGCCAAATGATAGTTGCTCTCAGTTTGGATCAGTGCCCCAGTTTACAGCTGTCGTGATCTTCAGGGGAAAGACTGTGGAAATAGACTGACCTTATAGCACACCTGGAGAGCCAAGAGGCTCTGTCTTTGCCAAGCTATACATAGTCAGGAGGGTTAAGTTATACAGCCAGGTAAATGGTAATGCTAGCTGTTGTCATACTTTATTTGGCTGACTGTGGCTGTTAAGGCAGTCCTTTAGGGACATTCCTTTGAAGCTGGCAACCTCTGCGTCCTAAAAATAATCAGTGCTGAACAGAGTCAGTGACCAAGGGAAGGAGTTATCTCAAGATATTAAAGCCTCATATCTTCAAGATTTAACTTGTGTGGTTAGGGCTAGAACTGTCAAAATCTACGTGAGGTGGATGCTTGGTGGGTGATCTCTCCTAGAAAGGTGGGATTTCCGAGTTGCTCATTTTTTTTTTTTCTCTTCTATGCAGTCACTCAAAATGCAGGGCTCTGCATTATAAAGCTGGTGATTCAACAGAAGCAATACAGAAAGTACTTGCCAATCAGTCATTCCTTAGAGACATCCCCTCTAGCGTATGCATGTTGGCCTTTTTAGGAGGTAAACGTCATTAACCTTTCTTTTTTTAGTTTGGATTCCAAGGTTTTTTTATTGAAATTCAGTTCACACTTGCAACATGCACTCCTTTTGGACTGTAAATGCTGTGCAGTATGCAGATCACTCCATCTTCTTCTGCTCCTTGTTGCTCGCTGCTGCAGAGCCAGAACTTTCCAGCCAGCAGCTACTGCAGTGATTTGCCTCCAAGGGCTCGGATGGAAAAAGCCATCCGTGAGGGTGGTTCTTGCTGGAGAAGGGCATGAATGCGTCCTTCAAGGATAAATGCCTGATATCAGGCAAAATGCCTCTCTGCCTACTGCTCCTGAAGTGGGAAATATGCAGTGGGCTTTAGACTGAGGCCTAGACTGTAATTACAGTCCCTGTCTTTTCTACTTATTTTAATAGTACAGACAAAGCTACTATTTGGCCCTTGGTCTAGGTATGCTTTCTTCCCAGCAGTGAATTATGTGACACTGTGCTTCTGTTTCAAATGCTGTGAGAAGGCTGGACATCTGTTTAACCCCCTATCTCCTGAGTCACCACTTCCAGTTCACTGATTAAAGGACTGGGAGTAAAAAGTAAAAAGCAGACACAGATAAGTCAGGGTTTAGGGGTAAAAAGGAGGGTTTGATAGAAATTAGAACCTTATTTCTCTCTGTAAGCAGCTTGCAAAAAAATCTGGTGTGGAAGGGGAGAAGTATTATGCAAAAAACCTACCAAAATTGCTAATGTGTCTATGGACTCGCAGTGACTCTCCAACTTGAAATTTAACAGAAGTCAAATTCAGTAGAAGTCAATTTCAATGTCTTGCTGATTGGGTATTCAGTCTTTCTTTTGCTGAGTTCAGTCCTAATGCTTCCATGGCCATCAGCATGGACAGGACTGAGCTCGAGGTTTAAAAATCACACTCCCAAATATACAGAAATGACACTATGAAGTATATGAAACTGAAATTAATCCAGTGGAATCTCAGTGAGGTTATTGCCAGCTTTTGTACCAGAGGCTATTCTCACTGTCTAATATTAGTAGTTGTTGCTTTTCAGATTGTTGTTTCCTGGCGCAGTAGTAAGCTCCCCATAGAAAACCCTAGCATCCACAACTTCATTAGGTTGATAATTGGCATTTACCAGTCACAAGGGAAACCTTGAAGCTTTTTTTGGCTCTGTCTCCTGCAATGAGCAGGGGAACCTCTGTGAGAGGTTATTTTTGCAGTGTTTCACCCAAATTGCTTCTCTATAAGAGCAGAGAGTGGAGTTCACTACCCTAGAGAGTTTTTTTTCCAATCCCTTGCTCCATCAAGGATCCCTTATGTCCTGACATTAAGTGTAAGAGAGAGAGCCATCCCTGAAGGGACTCGAAGCCATCTCTTTGCCAAATAAAACCAGACTTTCAAGTTCTTTGGATAATTTGACAACCCACCCTTCTTCAAAGTACAGTTTCACCCAGGTATTAATTCCATAAATCAGAAGCAAAGCCTCATGCTGTATAGATGAGTTACATTAATAGCTAGAACATCACTTACCCCATGAAATCATGTGACCTTCCCCTGGAAAATCTTGCAGATTTGGACTGTGTAGGTGAGAAGAACGAAGTGATGATAATTTTCTTAAGATTCTCTACAGAATTCTCTACCCATGAGTTCTCTTAGTTCCTCAAATCCTGTTCCCTGAAGGAATGTAAAGTTGTGTTCTCTGTTTTGATTGTATCTATTTTTATGTCCCTTCTGCAATTTTTCTCCAGTCCCTTCTCTGCCTACTACACTTAACTGCTTATATACATTGATATAAAAGCAACTACCTCTGCATCTTCATTTAGCTAGCTATGGACAATTCTTTAGATAACAGACTTGCTGCTCCCCCTCAAGATATTTTTTCCCAAGTGGGATTGGAGCATCACTGAAGTTTTGATATCATCTGAAAAAGACCCAGTGTAGTTGGGTGACACCAAAGAGGAATGTCTCAAATGCGAGAGGTCCGAGTACTTGTTGATCAGCTGCTACGCTGATGTTACTACAATTCAGGACTGCGATGGCCTGATCCATTCCCTGGCCTCTCTGTCCTGGAGGGTAGCTGAAGCTCATGATAACTTCTTATTTCTTTTGAAAAGATCTTTGTAGCAGCAGCAAGAGAGAATGATAATTCTCTAAACCATGAGTGGTCGTTGGTTTTGTAAGTTGTCTGAGCCAGTTTATTGTCAAGCTGCCAGAGATTTCTTTCTGCTCATTGAGCCTTGAATTATTCTACAATGTTGATGTGACTTGCAGGGTCTGCGGTCTGAGTACCTTCACTGAGATTGCTTGTAAACATATACTGATCACTGAATTGTGTATTAATAATAAATAATAATACTGAAATGATAATAATTGTGAGTGAACCTGACTTACCACTTGATTGCTTCCACTTTTCTTTGGGAACATTAGGAATGGGAGTTAATTTAAATTGTACGTATTATTCAGGGCATGTCTTTTAAGCATCTGATGGCATCATTAATATACATGTAGATGGCAATTTTGGAGACACGTGTTTGATATAGAAGGATTTGGAATGTGTAACAAGTAATGATTCTTTCTTTTGTGAAGTTGTAATTAAGTTATTAAAAATTCATCCTTCAAAATATGAAAATACATTTTCTTATACATCAATTTGTTTTAAATATGATGCATATTTTTAAATTTGCATAAAAGATAATGTTGACACGATGAACCAGAGCATCATGTTTTGATTTTCAGGAGCTAACCAAATTTATGAAGAGCTAGATACCATTGCCAGGGATTATTTGACGCCCTGCCTCTCTCTGACTCTGGCAATGCTGTGGCTGAGTTCACATATTTCATAAAACAGTAAGTGTATATCAACCCCCAGCAAATGTATAGACCCTGATGTCTCTGGTACGTGTACCTATCCCACTGAACTGTTAAACACTGAAGAGGATGGGGCTGATCTGGACAAAGGAGACTCAATCAATTAATGGGAAGAGACTTTCTCACCCTATTGTTGAGTGTACTGTGTAAAGATGCAATATATGTTGTCTTTCCAGCAAGTTCAGACCCCTGGAAGGCTTTTAGCATTATGCTGAAAGTGTAAAGGAAAGATAAAATGGAGCAAAAGCACGTGATGCAAACTGTGGCTTCTCTCATTGCCACCTGGGATTTTCCAGACAGGCAGCTAGTCACTGATGTTGAGCAAGGTCCCTGCATTAACTCAGCTTTGTTTCCTAGCGACTCATGGGAATAGTTTTGGTTGAGTGGTTTGATTTGCATGGCTTCACTTTCATTGAGTTTTTTCTGAATTCTGGACTTGAGTTTATTTAAATTCTCCAAAGTGACATTCATTGAGGCTGCCAAGTTTCACTTGGTTTTCTGTTGAAAGTGACGGTATTCTGGCAATACTTCCGGATTAGTAAAAGGATTAAGGTCTGATAACTCATCAGTATTAGAGGCAGGCGCTTCATGCTGTTAGAAAGCTGCAAAGACTACTTTTTCCTCTGCCCAATAGGAGGAGGCTTCTGTTTCTAGACATGATAGGTCCTATGACATCAAGTGTTAATCCTGGAATATTATTCAATATGGAAAAGTTATTTCTGGTAGTCTTTAGACCTTTCCAAAATGCGTAAGCTCTTATCTCTCCTTCTAAGATTTTTAAAATGGGACTTACAGTATTAAGGAAACCCTGTTTCTTTGTGAGCAGTATATGACATGCAACATCAATAACATTTCTCAGCTTTCAAGTGCTGCTAAAAGAATGTGCCTGTGACATGTGTGGTCCTTCACTGCACAGAAATATACTCTGGCATGACATAAAGCTTTTACCTAGACTGTATGAAATAATTTGCCTAATGCAATTGTGGTTTTGCTACTCATGGGCAATACAGCTATCTTAAACTCATGTTTGTGAAATACTTATTTTCCATCTTTGAAGTGGGGTGGCTGAACAGCAGGAACCTCTGCAGAGGTTCTTCCTGACTCAGCCATTTCCAGTAGAGATTTCTGCTGGAGAAGCTTCCTGCATGATCCTTATTGAATAGGATGGAGATCGGAAGCAAACTTTCTGGGCAGTTAAAACAAAAAAAGCTTTGCAGCGAGCATTAGTGTTTAGTAAATGCATCTGCTAGGATCTTGTTGCTGAACAAACAAACAGTAATAATAGGGTCACAGTTGGAATAAATTTGTTTAAAATTGCAAGTGAATTTGCATGGGGAGGGAAATATTTAACTCCTTTCTTTCTCACTTCTCCATTTTTACCAGGAATACTTCTGACGTCATTGGCCTTTGAGCATTGACAGTGACTGCCTTTAATTAAGTCCTCACCTACAAATATTTTGCATTTATCCTCTTAAGTGGGAAGGTCCCTCACAAAATTGCGTTAGTCTGCTGTCTAGCACTGAACCAGACGTAATGTCCAATAATCTGTGAAAGTGCTGGAGTTAGATATGCTTCTTTGTAAGCAGAAATTTCCCATGCTTTCTGTTGGTCCCATTATGTTGTGAGACCACAGGTTATAAGAAAAACCTCTTTTTTTTTTTTTTTTGTAAGTGTTTGCTCAGCTCAATTTCCATTAAATTCAATCATTTCCTATAAAATATTAGAGCTTTTTAGACTTATATAAAATGTGGCATTTATAATTTTCCTACCTCAAAGAAATTGAAAATGTTTCTGTAAGGCCTCTACTTTAAAGATAGAAAGATGAGTGATTGCCATGTTGGAAACAGCACAGACAACAGATAAAAATCACATAGCGTAAGTGGATTATCCATGCATTTCATTGCATTGATAATCTCTGAAAGTGTTATTGGTTTGTTTGAGATCATCTCTACAACACACACACAAAAAAAGGATTTGTCACCAACGAGCAGCCCAGACATTTGAAAACCATGTTTGTAACATATACCCTTTTCATACCATGTCAGAATACATTCTTCCTACTTTCTAGATCTCTTTTCCCTTAGAGACAGCACAGTTAGCTGTTCCAGGTCAGTTTCTGATGGCGTCTCTCAATTAGGCAGCACATGTGTGGATACGTTCAGGGCTGCAGAACTCTTATGACATGGGAAATTTGTGTTTAATATAAGTAAGGTTACTAAAAGCTGGTTTCAAAAATACAAATTCAGAGGTTTTTTGGGTGTTCACAACAAGGAGTTTTGTCTAATGACAATTTATACTGAATGTTACTTGGAACACAGTATTAGGAATATTTCAGTGAGGTCTGCAGTCAAATATCCTAAAACATATTCCATGACCCAATATGCAAATCAGCTGTGGGATTTGAGAGGGCTGTCGGGGCTTACTCTACATAGATTTAGACTGTTTTAACAAAGGTTATTTATTAAACATTATCGACATTGGTGTTTTTCACCACTTTCAAAATTCAGGAGGGTATTTTATTTTCTTTAGGGAAACAGTTAAGAAGTAGGTCGGAAACCATGACTGCGAAGAGTCCACTCCAGGGAAGGGAAAGGTTAAGTTCAGTTCTAATAAGTAAAATAAAAAGGTTGGGACGCTGCTGTCATTTGTGAAAGAAGAACTCCCTCTGAGTTACTGTTACACACTGAACTATTTAATAAGTCTCAGTTGTTGTTCTTTGACAATACTAAGGTTAATGAAGGGAATTCCTACCACTACATGATTCAGGGAGTTAAAATGGAGGCTATTGGAGGAATTATAATTATGTTACATAGACAACTCCGGAAGCATATTCTGAAGATAAAAAATGTTGTGTAACAGAATCAATATTACCAAAATTGTATGATGCAAATTTGGTGAGTTTGTGAGTTTGTTGACTTAAAATAGAGCAATGGACAAATTAAGCAGCCGTGAACACACACACACACACACAAACACACACACACAAAGTAGTGATGTTGTTTACTTAAGTCTTTAGCCAGCAGGCTCTGTGAGAACCCGGGAGCTGCCAGTCCCTGTGACTGAGAACAGAGACCACGAGATACCACAGTTGCAGCATGTCGTCTCACGCAGTCGGTGAGCGTGGGAAGAGGATAGCTTGAAAAACCTCTCTTCTTGCAAAGGAAAGAGGGACTAGTGAAGCCAGAGTGCTCCCTCCATCTTAAGGGCTGCCTCTGCTCTGCAGGGCCATGAGCTGCGGCTGTGTGCATGAAGGGACTATACTCTTACAGGAGTGCAGGAGTCAGCATGTTTCCTCTGCAAAAGCTGGAGAATTGCAGAGGAACATTTTGGGCCAGTGAAGCAGTGTCGTTTTACATCGGTAGAAAATTGGCACCTCTCTCTCTTTCTCTGAAGGGCAGCACTTTAGTACTGACCTCTGCTCAAAATGAAGTGTGGTGAACCTATAATTAGGAGAAGTTCAAGTGAATTGCGCAACAGAAAAATGAGAGTTGTGGGGTTCACTTACACAGTATTCTCTTAGACTGCTGTTGAAGCCTCCTGCCATTTCTGTCTTATTCTGCCTTCCTGCCCACCTCCTCATCTTTTGCCCTTAAAGTCCTGGAACTCAAAGTCATAGGTTTATTTTGACCTTCAGTTTTTACTAAGAAAAAAAAAGTGAGTTCCTAGTCCTAAAAGCTGCAGAGATAAGCTTGAACGTGTGCTCTTTGAAGCCTCAGGAATAAGAAAACTCATGATTTTAAAATATTTGGGAATAGTAGTGCTACTCCAAATAAGAAGCCACCAGATGCCTGTATCAGCATGCTTCTGAATTAGGCAGTAAGCCTGTGCTGAAAATATAACTATTTCACAATAGTATTAAATATGCTTCCTCCTGTTGGTACCTTATTCTTTTCTGTGTAAACAACTTCTAACAGCTTCTTTTCCATCCTTCTTCAAATAAGCACTGGCTTTTGTAACTAAAAAGAAAATGTGTAGCAAGTGAAGACTTATTTTTAATGATGCTGAGAACAAATGATTATTTAACTAAAGATCTTGGCAATTGTTTTCTACTAATCCCTATAATTCCTCACAAATATTAACAATAGTTTATGAAGTCTAGAGCTCTGAAATGCTCATTTTTCTGAAAAAGTGACCCTTTGTCATCTTTATTTATTATTATCTTTGTACATGTACATGTGAGTCTGGGAAATATGCATGTAAGTTCACGTGCAAGTGTGCCTGCACGTATTAATTACAAAATCATACTTGTTACCCATTTAAGGTATTTTATGCAATACATACAGCATGCAAACTGATGTTTGAATATACATTAAGTCTACAAAGGACGGTCCGGCCAGCCAGATGACACAGCACAACGCATACAATTTTCTCAGAAAGCTCTGCAGTTGAGCCTTGTAACATCTCTTTCGACTGAAGCGTCCCTTTCACAAAGAGATCCAGATAACTCTCAAGCACAGAGCAGTGTACTGAGTTTGTGTTTTTCAAGCTATACCTATTAATTTCCTTTAAGAAGCACTGTGACATGGTGTTTCTTGAAAGAGGTGTTGGGACCAGGGGCTGCTGCAAACCATAGCCTGGGGGAAAGAGAGGCGTCCAGAAGGCCTGTGCCCATTCTGGTGAGCTGGTAACGGCGTGGTCAGAGCACAGAGGTGGAGAAGCTCTGTCTTGCAACACAGCTGACCTGACTGGAGGAACGAGCCGGCGTGGGTGAGGAGCTGATTCTGAACCGATTTAGGCAAGGAAAAGGTAATGACTCTGGACCACAAAGAAACTATAATGGTGAGGCAAGTAATGCTATCCTATCAGTAGTTCTTGGAATGAGATCCTAGTTTGGGATAGATGTTAAATTTACAAGAAAGACCTTGGTTCTGTGTTTATTATTATTCAGGTATTCATTTCTGCAGGTGCCTTCTTGATTCTTCAGTTCTGTGCAAGTTTTTTTCTATATAATGTTTTAGCTTTAATACCAAGTAGCTGTCAAACACAAATCATTCAGTAGCGTGGCTTCCAGTCCATTTCCTGGAAGTCACTGCAAACAATATGCTTTTCAGGCATTCCACATTTTCACAAACAGTCTTGTTATTCTTGTCTGGTTTCACAAGTAAATCAGACTGACAGGGTCGAGAATACCCACGATACAAACCACTCTCTGTAATAAGCAGGCCCTCTCAGAGGAAATCTGAAGTCTGGTGAATGCCAAGAAGAGAGTATGCCAATGGGTTTAACTCTCTGTTCAGCTAAATGTCTGGTCACTGCAGCGATACCAGAGTGGGGTGAGTGAGGTGTGACTCAAGTCATCTCTCTTCTCCTAGATCAAAGCAGAGCAGTTACACGTTACACCTCTCTGCCTTGACTGCCTTGCAACTTTGTAAAGCTTTGGCTTTGTGGAGTACCCAAAGGCAAACATCAATACTTGGCAGGCTCTGAGCTGTGGAGTCATGGAAGTAGGTGGGAGATGGGGACAGTGGGAGGAGGCCCTTTAACAGGTAAACCACATTTATTTTTCCTAGGAGTTGGAGCTAGGGCTTCCCTTTCTTTTTTTCCTCTGTAGTTTGATAAATTTGAGAAAAAAATTGATTTTCAGAAATTTTTCAGGGACAAACTTTTCGACGGTTTATTTGCAATTACTTTTTTGGTTAATAAGACCTAACTTGAAAACAGATATTAGGTATTAGTTTATAAAACATTAATTTTCATTATTTTGCATCCGCTGTCACGTAATTTTATACCTTAATTTTGATATGAGGAGAACCAGAGAGTTATTTTCAATTCATCTTCTCTATATCTTTCCTCATTTTCTAGTTCCCCAATATGACTTTTCTTCAGTCTATTAATTGTTATTTGTATGTTGGTTGGTTTTTTTCCTCTATCAGTTTGTCCTGAATGAAAGCCAAAACTGGATCGTCCTGAGATTTACATAACCAGATGGTATGATGTTTGGCATCTTTCATTCCTCTGATACCAAGGCTGATCACACTTAGTGTGTGAATCTTAGTAGTTTATCAATTTCAGATCTGAACAGTGTTCTTTAGAAATCTTGAGCGAATACTGCTCTATCCTTGTAATTTGTTATTGCTCATTTATTAATATATTCTAAAAGCTTTCCTACCAACACTTCAGTTAGAGGCACTTCTAGGACTTTCCTCTGTAAATAAGGACTCTGGTATGAAAACATCCTTTCCTCCAGTGTTAGCTTTATGCAAAACATGTGTTTAGTTCTTCTGCTATTACCACTCCAAAGGAGATCCCTGTCTTTTTCATCTCTCATTTGGGAGCATGTTAGCTCTGCATTCTTCAAGTCTCTCTCAAAAAATTTCACATGCTCTGCTTCTTGAATAGACACAAATGAATGATTAATGTAACACATTAGTGTATAAAAGATGGTCCACCGAGTGTACAGATTGCTTTTACTGAGAAGCTGTCTGTTTGGGAAATATCACATTCAGGGGTGTTCATTTATATCACAAAACCCCATGCTATCTCCCTGTGAACAAAATATAGTACTTATTAACGGTACCTTTATGTGGCATGGTTAATTCTGCTTTAAGGGAGTCTTCTCTGAAAAGACTTCCAGTACACGAGGCCTTGTGTATAACGCTTACACATCAACGAAAAACTACGTTTTATTTCAAACACAGAACTTGGAGCAGGCTGGGCTACAAAAATCCCTTCTCAGTATATGGTAAGAATATCCATGAGGAAGCTTGGGGTACACTAACTCGTGAGCTGTGAACTCCTCTGCTAGTTCAAAGTGTATTGACTTCTCTGAGTACGCAAGCTTGGAACAGGCTGGAACTGATAGAAAGTTTGAAATAAGTAGATTTAAAAAAACCCCAAACAACCTTGTGATATGAGTGAAAGTGTTGGAAAATGCCTTGCAGGGGGAGGAGGGGAACTAACTGCAAGCCTCATGAGGTTTTGTAAAAATGCCACTTAGATATCACTCAGTAATGCTGACACTGAGATGTCATTTCACCATTTTTCTGCTGGCTGCATCAGCAAGGCATTGGGACACTTAAAATGAAAGTGTTTCAGCATATTTCTTCAGCTAGACTCTCCTTTTTATTCCAGTCAGGACAGAATAAAACTCATCTGAAAAATCCAAGAAGGGTATAGAAATGCTGACACTTCAAATGCCCAGTTCAAAAAAATCTGATGTCCACGCTACTTTTCATTCCCACAGCTCCTGAATACGTTAAGCATGTTCCCTTTAAGGACAGCTTGTGTCATTGCAAACCGCGTTCTTGATGTCTAGTTGCACTGTGCCTGTGTTTGTGTAGGGTTTTAATCATTGATAGTATACCTGAGCATTCATCGCTTGCTTGTTATTTCTCATGGTTGCTTTTTTTCTGTTGCTATTGGTAAAAATGTTTTAAATGGTTTCTGCTGTGCCCATATTTGCTCTTGAATCAAAAGGGAGTAGTTGGTGAAAATATAATTCAGGGAATGTGTTTTAATTTTTTTCAGTCAAACTCAACACTTTTTGCAGGATTTTTATCCAGTAGAGAAGGGTTACCGCTGAGTAGATTATTACATTCCATTGTTAGCCTGGAAAGAGAAAACAGTCTATGAATAAGGGAATAAATTAATTTAAGTGCCGCAAAGTGCAATAAATTTTATTTTAATTCTAAATGGAATTGTTGTCATTTAACCCTGTGTATGATTTGTATTCAGAAGTGGTACCATTGCCCCGGTATGTCTATTAATACTGTAGCAGTATCATTTTCTTTCCTTCTTTCTTTCATCTCTCCGAGTCTTTTACTGATCCTTTGTTTCTTTTTTTCTCTTTCTTTTTCTTTTTTTTTTCTTTTATTTTCCTTGGGATAGGAACAGCAACAGATCCTTTTGCTCTTCTAGTGACTGATCTTTTCCTTCTTCTGAAACCACCATCCTGCAATGTATGACTCTCCGAAATTACCATGTTTTGAAGCAAATAATGCAATCCCTTGGAGAAATTTGAGTCTCCCTTTCCTAGTGCTATAAAACTCCCTTTTCTCCTGGCTAGAAAATGAGAAACCAGCCTGTGAAACCTGATCTGTTTTCTTTCCTGAGCCCTCTGCTTATTTACTAGCAAGTTGCATGTTCAGGACAGAATAAATATTTCTTTAGAAAGCTGTACAGAGACTGATGGTTATTCAAAGCTGCTCAGAATTTCAGAACATTAGGCAATACCCTGTCTGGTGCAGAGTCAGTGGGCAAGGGTTTAGATAAGGCAACTTATCATTTTGCTATCCAGCTGTACTAAATGTGCTAATATTTCAAATGGTCCTGCAAGACATACATCTGGTTGTCTACCAGAGTACACGAAATAAATATTCATAATGTAAATATGAAGCATTTAAGAATGTCTTTGTTTCAAAATATATGCCTGTCTCATTCATATAATTAATTCAGATAGGCAGCTACTTGCAGAATACTTTTATGAAACATCAGCTAGACTTCTGAAAGGGTTAACTTTCAACCAATTTAATTTCTGTTTTGATGAAAAAAAAATCTCTTCAACCAGTGACTCTGAACAAAAAATTGTGCACAGGGAAACCTTAGAAACGGGCTGACTTGCAGTGAAAAGATTGTCACCAGGAGTATTCAGCAAGAGTCAAGTGAAGAGTAGCCTTTCTCTCATCTAAAGCAGATATTTGGTACTTTTCCCTTTATTTCTTAGTGTTAATCCTGGGGAATAAATGGTTGCTGCTCATAGCAAGAAATAAAGAGCTACGAGCTCAGCTGGATGCAAAATGACAAAGAGCTGGTGGAGTCAGTAAAGCAGTACTGATTTAGACCAGTGGAGGATATGTAACTAAACTAAATCACCTAAATGAAATTGGCCGCTTACAAAATCTTGCAACTACAGGTCTGAATAATTTGCAGGGATGATGGTAGTCATGCTATCTAAAGCTGATTTCTTTTTCAGGCTTGAAGATTCAAGACCTAATTGATTAACTTTTTCTCAAAGGAATTGTCAGTGGCTGACGTGTGGAGGGGAAGATTGTGGGGGCGTACAGAAGAGGCCAAGGAGGTCTCCAAAAGGAATTTTAAGTGCTGTTAATAAACAGAATTTCTTTTCTTACCATATTTTCATTAAAAATCATGTGTAAGAAGAGAAGAAAGAGACAGAGCAACTGTTTAACTAAGCTGCTTTCACAAGTGGGACTTGTGAAAGGGCCAGACCTCTGCAGTGTGTCGTCTCTCACAAGCATCGCTGTCAGAGGCTGGAGCATCACTTTCCATTGAAGTGACTGCGGCAGGCAGGAAGGTACATCTTCTGTGAAATGTTTTTGTTGCCTCTTTTTCTTACATTTGTTTTTATGGAAATTTAGAACACCTCACACCCTTTTCCATATTAACAGAATGTAACTTCAGGAGAGCATATAAATCCAAACCCATTTATTCTTGTCTCAAAACCCTTCTCACTCTCCTCCCATTTTTTTTTTTTCCCTAAGCAAGACATAAGACAATCTCAGAAACACAGCACTAAAAGAGCCTGTTACATTCTGATATATCCCAGCACGTGTCATTTCCTCCTCCTTCACTTTAAAGATAATTTTGGAGGTTAATGAACTTAAACGTAATACTTTAAAATAATCACTAGAGATAACAGAAAAAAATCAAGCAGCTCCCCAGACTAGAAGGAAATGTTTGATCCTAGACTCACAGGCTCATTTAAATTCACTACTGTAAGTCCATCACTTTCAACTATTGATCTATGATAAGACATTTTTATTAATTTTTCCTTAGAAAAATTCACTAGCATTGAAGAAGATTCAGCATGCAGGGGGGAAGAGCTCCTTCATTTGACTGATTAGGCCAATTTACTTAGGCTTTCCTAAAAAATAAAAGGATGCACTGTAAATCTTGGACTTCATCTCTGAAATGTTTAGTCAATCCATGGCAATTAATCCATACCTTGCTTTCTCAGACTGACATATATCATGCTGTGCTCTTTACAAGAACCACTTGTATCTGTGCATTTTGTTTTCTCATCCAGCCATGACAAATTCAATTAGCTAATGTCTCCCTTACTCCCTTGCTGCAGCTATGCATACCGTGATCATGGATTGGTAGGAGGAGCAGTTCCTCTGTATCTCTTACCCCTCTGGCACATGGGTGAGATGGGACAAGGTTTGGGTGGAGCTTGGCCTGTGGAGGTTTCCTGTCACTTTGTGTCCTCCTGTGTAGTCTATTAGGATGGCAGTACAAACACACCGCCTGACATCTAACAAATATATTCTAGAGCAATAAGGGTTGAGGAGATGAACTGTTGCTTCTTGAGGAAAGACCTGTATTCTGGTTTGCTTTTTTGGCTGGACATACAGGGGACATATGGCAAAACCAAGATTTAGCTTTTTCTATGCCATCTTTACAACCACAGCTTGTAAAAAAGACTTTTTGTATCCTTTCTCAATTTCCTTAGACTGCAAAGAGAGTTTTGCTTGAAAACTTGTTGCAAGATCAGCCAGGCTGAATTTGATTACGATTGTCAAGACATTTGGACGCAGGGATACGCCAGGTTTTCTCCCCTCGTGTAGTTTCAAGACAAAGCTAAACATAGTCTGAGGTTTTAATTAATTCATTAATTAATTCCATTTTTTAAATGTTGGCTCATTAGGGTTTGGATTTTTGAACTCTGGGATTCCCTCAGGTCCCAGAACACCAGATAACATTCCTGAAGTTCTTGAAATTTGCTTGAGATGGGTGGGTCACACCACATACACATTCTCTTATCTTTGCTTTTATTAGCTGTTATGATTGCTTTGAAATCAACTGATGAAAGTGCTATGTGGATGGTGTTATATGAAATGATTGCAGTCCTCTGACTGTTCCTTGAACAACAGGACCGAATACCTTCTTGCAGGTAGGCAAGCAGCACAATACTTTTCAATGGAGTTCCTACTTTTTCTCTCTGTTCCCCCACTGGTGACCCAAATGTAGCAGGTTTCAAAGCATAATGCATACTTACTATGGGAGTTTTTTTGTCACCGCTTCTTAATTTTGTTAGACAGAAGGGAAGGAAATAATTTCTTTGGATTTGAAGATTCAGTTGTCCTGAATGTTAAGGCAGAGGTTTGTGTAGTAGTGTTTTATTGTAATTTTGCTTATTTGATGTTCATTTGCTGCAGTAACTGAGATGCAGTTGAAATGCAGGAGATGGATTTCAGTATACCTGAATTCTGCTTTTCTTGCTATGAATTTTTAGAAATCAAACTTTGTGTGTCACCCCAGTCACTACTCCCAGCCCTTGATCTTGTCCTTGTGATTTAAACCTTTGACTTTTACCCATATCAGAGATGTATAGAACTCTTACAGGTTTCCCACTATTGAAATATAAGGTAGCCTCCACCAGTGACTAAAGCTGGGAAAAGATAAAGGATTAGGAAGATGTTAGTTGCACTTGTACGTTATTCAGGTTTTTTAATCTTTTCAGAACATACCTAGTAGGCTGTTGAATGACTGTTCTTCACAAAT
The DNA here is from genome assembly GCA_013389945.1 of Fregata magnificens. Classification (NCBI taxonomy): domain Eukaryota; kingdom Metazoa; phylum Chordata; class Aves; order Suliformes; family Fregatidae; genus Fregata; species Fregata magnificens. The sequence goes on from WAAD01029562.1 coordinate 193,706, forward strand.
TGCTTGCCCAGCTGTATAAATTGTGGAGAAAATAATAAGAATTAAGAACATTGAATAATTTATCATAAAAAGTGAAATTTGTCAAATAAATTATTCAGTGATATTATCTGACAGCTGTAACTGTGGGGCTTAATTAATGAATGTATGCAAAGCACTTTAATCTTCAGTTTATGAAAGGGATTAGTTGACAAAGTTGCATTCAGGAACAGCTGCCTGAATCTAAGGGGTCTAAGAAATCTAAGAGGTCCCTTCCAGTAGAGTCACAGAAAAAATTGTTGTCCACAATACATTGTAGTAAGTATCAGATCTTGCCAGCACATTGGAGATGGTGATCTTCTATTACTCGTATTACAAAGAAAGAAACTTAAAGCTATTAGATACCACTGACTGTACTGTTCTTGGTGGACATGAGCTTTTGGTCATGTCTGCCAAATATTCATAATCTGGTCAGAAAGGCTTTGGATTTTGTTTGAGTGTCTAAGGAGGAGTTTCCTTTATCCCCCATCCCTGTTTTTGTATACGCTGCTCACATCCTTGAAAAAATTACAATTAACTACATTTGTTCACTTCCAGCTTCCCTCTAGCTAGTGCAGATACCTCACAATTTGCCTACATCGTCTTCAAAACAAATCCTGTAGCTGCTATTCCCCTGAAGAAGCACAAGAGAAATTGTCTGCAGAATCCTCTGAATTCAACCGAAAGCCTCTCAAAAACTTTGTGATGTTTTTAGACCAAACTCTAAAATAGTTTTTCCTTCATGTGGAATTCTGCTCCTTGTCCACTCTGGCATTAATTGTTCCTTTTGGTGGAGGCCCCAGTGAAGAGGCCAAAGCCTGAACTAGTATGGATTTTAGTTTATTTTTCCAACTTGTATTCAGTAGAAAAGTTCTACCAGTTCAGAAACAGTACACAATCCTAGGCCTAGGCTGTTTGCCATTGTATATTACTTGGATAAAGCTTGGAAACATTGATTCTAATTCTTGTGGCATCCTTATAAGTGCTCCGTTCACCTAGAAACTCTAAAATAAGTTATGTTTCTATGAATTTACTGGCAAGGTTTTTTGGTTTATATTTTTCTTTCCAAAATGTGCCACTTACTTCTGAAGCTGCATATATATGCAATCCAAAAATTACTCTGGCAATCACAGATTTTAATTGACAGAAGAATAAGCAGGTGCATAAGGACTCTGAAACATCTTCATCCGTTAGCAGCTATTGTTCTGATCATGTCAATAACTTACACACCTTTGAAAGTCTGGCACACTTTTTGCTAAAGTTACTTACTTTTTTTTTTTTTTTTTTTTTTTTTTTTTTTTTTTTCCAATTTTTAGGCCTATTTTTCTNTTTTTTTTTTTTTTTTTTTTGCATTTATTATGCCAACTTATCTTACAAGTGCCAGAGAAATAATCACCTTTTTACCTTTTCTTTTCCTCCAAGCTGCTTCCTTGAACTGTGTTCCTCAGGGAACAGTGAGGTTGTAGTAATATCAGTTGCACAGAAGACTGCTTTATGCAGAGACATCACTCTTGCTAAACAAGCTAACATTTACATTGGAATGGTTCACAGTTAATTATGAATATGTATGACCCCCAAATGGTCATTTGGCTTAAATGCAAAAAAATATTCCTATGGTCCAGAAAAGCAGCCTGGTATCTGTTTTTGTTATAAAGTATGGGGTCACAGTTTTGGCAATTGCTAGAGCCCATATATCTGCCCAAAATAATGTGAATACAGTTTTGTGTTTTCAGCTTGCCGCAATCAGATAAGTATATGAAGTAGCGCTTGTTCTGCTTATCAAGGTGATCTCAATTTTGGACTTTATTTGAAGAAACTAAAAGCTCCTGGGACAGACATCTTCTCCACCCCTCCCCTCCCCCTCCAAACACAATAGAAGTGCAGCCTGAGGTCAGGAAAACTTTGATTCTCAGTGGCCATGTCCAGTCAAGATATTCTGACACCAATGGCTTGCTGCATAAAAGAGACACTGGAGCAGACTGCAACTTCTGGTATNTTATCCTTGTCTTTTTCACTGATTTCCTTGAGCTTTTTTCTGCTTCTGGAGTAGTTTTTGAAGACTGCAGCATGGAGGCTTTATCCTTTAGAAGTCATGTGCAACTTTATCTGTAATAATATATGATAGATGAAGTGATAATGTACAATATGTCTTAAGCATGGCAAAATGAGAGCTGTGAAAAATTTGAAAACTTAGCAAGATAGATGGCCTTTCTTGAATTACACAAAATAACTGGTTCATTCTTAATTTAAAACTTAGCGCCTGATGCATTAAAATGGAAAGTGTTTTAAACCCATATGTTTTTAACAGTAGAGAGACTGCTATATCACCAAAGAATGGCATTCAAGTCCCTCTTAGCTCTCAGTTACCTAGGATAAGGTTTATTCTAAGGAGAAATACATACTTTATTGTTACATCAAGTCCATTTATCATAGTTGATAGTCTTGGATTTACTTTCTTCTTTTTTTGGTAATTAAAATGCTACATGAGACGTTAAGACCAGACCTCACTGATTTCTTAAGTGTTTATGTGAGGCAAAGAGTGAGATTACATATTTTGAAGGTATTCTATAAATGTAAATTGTAACTGACACAAATCAATGGGAACTAGATTATCTAATCAGTTCTCAGCTCATAACCTCCCTCTAAATTTAACTGAAGTGGTAGGGACTATTTTTTTCTGGAGTCTGAACGAGGTGTCATTTTCAATCCACACTTCTTTTTGTTTATGTATTTTTGAATGTCTGATATCATCTCTTCTTCTGTCAGTGCTGAACAGTAAGTTGGTGTTAAAGGTCTAGCAAACTGTTCTGGGTAATCTAATCATTGCCCAATATGATAACAGTACCATGGCTTATCCATTTTGATGGTCATTTTCAGTTGCAGGTCTGTGTGCAATAGAAAATAGTGAGACACATGATATATTTTATACCAGCTGTGAAAGAATGAAGACCTTCTAGCTTCAGCTTAGGGAAGAATTTTAGCAACTGCATATTAATGAAGCCATAGAACATAATCATGTGCTTAGTCTTATGCCAAATGTGGTGAATTGAGGCCTCAGTGTCCTTGACCTTCACAGGAAATAATGTGGTCAGCCAGAGGTGAAAGCGTCCATAATCAAATCACAAAAATCTTGATAATTCCAAGCCCCTTTTAGACACTTTTCGCATTTCAATTAGCAATCCATCAAAACTGAAAAGTAAGGCAGGGGAAGAGATGTGTTTAGCTCCTTCCGGGGTCTGGGAAGCTAGCTGCTGAATATGTTACTTTAATAAAACCCATGGGAAACTCGGAAGGCTTGGATTTGTT
>WAAD01029562.1:197081-214799 GCA_013389945.1 Fregata magnificens
TTAAAAGAATGTTTTAGTAGAGTGCATAATTTGATTTTGTTCTGCTTGTCATTTGATCAAGTAAACTTGATTTCCACATATTCAATTGCCTTTGCCTGCAAAGCTGCTTCACTCTTTTAAATAATAATTTCATTTTGGTTCGGTTTTTAGAGAACATTGGATTCTTTTTTGAATTTGAAATCATGGACTAAGCAAAATATAGGGCTTACATTGTTGGGCTTAATTTCCATTGACATTATGGCCTATTGATGTTAATCAAATTTTGTAACAGGACCATGTAGTTGATGTGAATAGAGTTAAGGTCCAGGCTCGGGCTCTTTTGCTCTTCCAGAGTACAGCAGAAGGGCACGGTGCAAACTTGAATCAGGTCCTTGTGATACATTTTTGTCTGATGTAACAATACTAGAAACAGCTGAATATCACCTGAAGGGAGTAGTTTGACCTACGGTAGCATCAGCATGCAGGGGGGATGACTCCAAACAGCTGGACAATCCCAAAAGTTTTCTAAATCAGACAGATTTTATAGTGAAGGGTCAGGGCAAAGTGACTATTTGCTACCTGTTTAAGCATTAATTTTTCAGATCACTATATGGGCTATTTTACTACTATGTACTGAAAGCAATATAAGAATGAAAAACATTTGAGAATAAATTAATCTAGGAGTCATCCATCACTCCATATTTTACATGTTTGGTACTGTGAGTGCAAGAAAATGAGGCATATCCAATGTTTTTATTCACTAGGCTGCTAACAAAATACCATACTTGACCTTTAGTTTTACTGCTACTCCTAAAAGCAGAAGGCAGAGGCTGCTAGTCAGCACTCTTGAGTGTCAGCCCAGCCCTGCTCCTATTTGTGTGGCTTGGGGCATGGTAGTTGGGAAAATCCCATAAGAAGATCTCTCTCGTGTTTTCCCATTGAGATATCAAAATTTACATCACACATGCAAAAAGTCCCAGGGTTAATGACTACCTCTAGGGAGCCTTGAGGTTCATAAGAACTTGTAATTTTTTTTTAATGTGTTGTCCCTGTGGCTTTTGGTCCTGCTGCCATCACTTAGACTCTGTGGCAATATACTTCCGTTGCAGCTGTTCTCCCAGGATCCACCTGTCTTGATTAGCTCTATCGTCAGTTCCTACACCTTTCTAGCATTTTTTTTTTTTGAAGACAGATAGCTCTTTCCAGGTGGCTCTTAATTTTACAACACTCATCCCAAACAGCTCCTGTCTGATTTCATTTCCCTTTTTCTGTGTTCCTTTTTGAACAGGTTTTGTCCATTCTCACAACTTCTGTTGCACTGTTGGGCTGGCATGAATGCTACCAATGGTGCAAACACTTGGGTAAATCGAGCACACATATTTCCACCTTCATCCTCTAAGTCTACATAATGCAGTAAAGTTAATAGAAAAACTATGGAAAGATCTAATGAAAAGGCATGCCATGAAAACAACGCCTTTTCAAGGGCACTTTAATTGGATGAAGTATCCACATTTACAACTGGATCTTTAAACTTGTATCCCAATTTTAGGTACACAAAAAATAACACATGCAATTTGTATTTTTTTTTAACTACAAGGGAACCAGGCATCCCAATTTGCTTGGGGAACACAGGCCCTGTTGTTTTGGAAGCATATGCTCATATGTGGTAACACATGGGTACAAATTAAAAGTATGTCTTTTAAAAACTGGAATCCAGAATGCTTTTTTTTCACATGGGAAGCATAGCAAATAATCTTGTGAAATGACATTGAAAAGACTAGTAGTAAGAGAGAACACTGATAGTGATGCATAAAATAATGACTAATTTTAGCACATGCTGTGTCACTGTATCAGAGAGGAACAAAAGGAGTTTCAATGAATTTGGAAGGAAAAAAATTTAAAACCAATAAAATGAATTTCCCTTTAGTACAATGACTAACTGGCATATTTAAGTCATTACCACAAGATACAGTATCAGAAATAAACATTTCTGTTAATAAGGAGAACAGTTATATTAGGCTGGATAGAAAATTTATGTGGGATATAAACCCTCATGATTCAGGACATAAACCATCTACTAAATAACAGGGGTTGGCAAGACATGTTCCCTAAGGGAAGAGTAATCTTATATGGTGCTTCCCATACTTTGCTGTGACACATTTTGAGGTACTCGTAAGTCTTGAAGAAAAGTTACCAAATTAGGTGGAACAGTAATATAATTAAACATGGCAATTCTTTTGCTCAAACATACTGTTTCTGAGCATGAGCTTTCACGGAAAGTATCAGCTATCTCTAATCTTTAGATTCTGCTGAACATAAAAGAAACTTTAAAGCTTTTACCTTAATGTTCCTTTTTAAAAAAACGTAAAATATAGTTTCATACTCAGCCCTCTACCCCCATCTTCCTAGTTTCCTATCTGATGAATTGACTCACTTCGGATAGCGCTGATAATTTCCAACATTAAACCATGTCTCTCTTTGCACTTCCTTTTCCTTACTTAACTTCACACCCTGAATATAAAGTAGTGCTCAAGGCAACTGCTTGTGGTTTGTCCTGTGAGTTCCTAAATGGGAAAACATGTGATGTGGTAAACTTCTTGTCCTACTTATCTTCATTCAAAACGTTTTATCCTTTTAATCCTACAGGGACATTTTGCAGAAACTTCACACCTTCATGTCGCTTTCTGTTTAGTTTCAAGGTTCTCTGAATTACAATTAATCGACTTCTGGGCTTTCATTTGAGACGTCACTTCCTGAGAACATTTCTTAGGTCCTGCTGTTTAATTGGAGATTCCAATTAGTTACTCTTCATGTCCCTTCATATTTCTTGTGCTCTGCAGAGGAAAGTCCTCCTTACCCTAAGGGTTCAGAGAAGAATTTTGTCATGATTTGCTGCCTTCTTCCAACTAAGTGGAAAACTGGCCTAGATTAAGTAAACTGCTATCAATATCATCTGTTTGTTTCCTTTCATACTGTGAGAGGATTTAATTACAGAAATTGGTGTATAAAATTTGGATTGTCTTATTTTATATGCATAGGTGAACAAAAGTCTTACAAAAATCTAGCTGAAGGAAAAGATGTGGTCTTGAAACTAGACCAAAAGTTAGGATCAGGAGTCTCCTATGCTGTCATGCTTGCTACTGTTGTTATGTTTTCTACTTTATCCATACCTAACTCTCTTTAATTCAGCATTCTTCTGCCTCATCTCAGAAAGCACTTGTTGAACCTTACCTTATTTCACAGGTTGGTAGTGTGAATGTCAGATAAAAGGAACTGCATATTCAGCGGTAGAAAAGAATCTCTCATGTCTTTTCTTGTCTGTGGGAAGAAGAGAAGATGAATATTACTACCACGTGATGTTAAATGAAAGAATAACAAAAAATGGTAGGACTCAGAAGGTCATATGTAGTCCATCCCCTTACTTTAGAGTGAAATCAGCCATAAGAATGTCTTTGTGTGATTTGTATTATCCTGTAAGTTGCTTTTAAAGCTCTCCAGTGATGGAGGTTCCTCAGCTCTCATGGGCATGCTACTCCAGGTCTTTCTTTGTCCTACTGGTTCTCCTAGTGGCTCACAAACACATACCTTGTTGCTGTTCAAGCTCCACGGTTCTTATGCCAGCAATGAACAAAGCTTTTGGCTTTTGTGCAGTTGAAGTCTGTTCTGATGTCTCCCCTTCTGCTTGTCTCCTCTCCCCGTCAGCCTCCACTGTGTTTTCTTTAGCCTAACAGTGTCAATTCTTTCAGCCCTTACTGGGTAAAGTTTTCTAGATCATTGCTGTTTCAGTCTTCTGGATTGTTTTTGATGGATCCACCTCTTTCTTGATGTGTAGTCCCCAAACAGGACACAGTTTACTGGCTGAACTGAATGGAAGGACTACTGCGTTAGCTAAATATCACATACTAGAAAACAATCCCAACCCCCACGCTGGTTGCAAGAAAGGTTCTTGTTTTGCAAGGACTTTTTGACTTGTGTGGTGATCCCATGCAGCCCCTAAATTCTCATCGGAATCAACACTTGCCAGATAGCTCTTCACTACCTTGTATTTTTGTGGTGGTTCATCCTTTTCTTTTTCAGACCATTTGTCCAGTTTGGCAGAATCATTTAGAATTATACTCATGGTCTCTGCTACATTCACTGTTCCTGTTAGCTTTGTGTCGTCTGTAAGTGAAACAGGCATGCTCTCTATTCCTTCATCCCGGCCGTAAATAAAAATGTTTCATAGAACCAGAACAAGGGCAGACCCCTTCTATACCCTGCTTGATGTATCCTTGCATTTTGACAATTTCCTAGCAATTAAGGTTCTCTTACAGCTGTTCAACTAGGCTTTATCTATTAAGTCTCCCATATTTTCCTAGCTTGGCTCTGGAGATGTCACATAAGACTCTGTCAAAAGCCTAAATGATATCAAGATATGACACCTACTGCTTCTCCTTTCTTTACAAACCTAATTACCTATTGTATAACAAAATGAGACTTGTTTGACGTGATATGTTCTTGACAAATGTATGTTGGCTATTGCCTGTCCTCTTGTTATCTTTCAGCAGTTTCAGGACTCACCTCATGCCTCTGTCCTGGGTTCAGGCGCCCAGGTGCTGGCAGCAGCACGGGGGGCAGCAGGGGCGGCCCCAGCGAGGATGCAGGGCACAGCTGAGTCCCTCAGCCGCGGGCAGGCGCCTTGGGGAAAGCCTGGGGAAGGAAGGGCAACGCGCTGCCCAGCAGCCAGGGCTGAGGGACATGGGGGGAGAAGCAGCCCTGCGAGCCCTGAGGGGAGAGCAGGAGGAGGGCAGGGGGTGCTCCGGGCACCCCGGCAGAGGTGGTGCCCCTGCGGCCCCGGGAGGGACCCTGGTGAGGAATGAAGGGGTGAAGCTGAGCATGGGAAAAGGGGTGGAGTGGTGGAAGGTGCTGTGTTCATTTTGCCTTTGCTTCTCGATCCTCAAATCTATTTTAATTGGCAATAAGTTAATTTTTCCCAAGCTGAGTCAGTTTTACCCATAATGGTAACTGATAAGTGCTTTCCTTGTCTTCATCTTGACTCATGAAACTTGCCATCTTATCTTCTCCCACTGCCCTGTTGAAGAGGGTGAGTGAGAGAGTGGCTGGATGGGCATCTGGCTGATGGCCAAGGTCAACCCATCACAGTTCTTAGAGTTTTTCAAGAATTGCCGTTTATCTGACTAGTCCATAATTTCCTTGTTCCTTTCCCCTAATGTTCGCTTTTCTCTTCTGTGAAGATATCCACCATGTTTACCTTTTTTCTGTCTTCTGGTACCTCACCCACCCTCCACAGATTCTCAGAAATAAGTATCAAGTGTCCTGAAATTATTATTCTCAAAGTATTCTAGGATAGAGTTCAGTTTATTTGAAAACATCTGATTTACACAAAGACTCTTAACCTTAGTTCTTCCCTTAGTCTAAACTAACATTTGAACATTTGTTACTGATACTAACTCTGATAGCTGTCTTAAATGTCCTTCTGGACACTTAGACCCTTATCCAATGCTTTTACTACGAAACAGTTCAGAACAGTGGTATGTAGATGGGCAGACTACTTTTTAAATTTTAAATACACTTCGTTTATCAAGGCTGAATATCTGAAAGATCTGATGCTCACTTTCCACAGTTGATATAAAAAATCTTATCATGAAAACTTAAAATTTCAGTTCTAAATTGCTTCTTTGGGTTACATGTTATTTAAGAATCTGAGCTAAAAGGATAGAATCTGACATTTATATTTTTTTGTCATTGATATGCCTCTTGTCGTTGACTGCACTAATAGCTAGTCAAAGCATGACGAAGAAGCCAATACGCTGTGTCAGTGCTACTGAGGGTTTTCCGTGTGCATGGAGAATGCTCATCACCTAAGTCTTTTTCTGTTCCACTTTTTTGCTGCAGAGCAACACAAAGCAGCTCTAAATGAATGGCAGGATCTGGATGTTTGTATAAGTTAGGAGAGCATTATCTCTTCCTTTCTTAAGACACTTTGATCCATGAAGAGCAAGAAAGAGTATAGCTGCAGGCTGTAAGAATATCCTGATACCTCTAAACTGTGCAAAGTAAAAGGCCATTGCTAGAGAAATTGTCATGTATTCCATGTGTATACAGCAGAAGTTATTGTCTATGGCACTGTTGGAGATTGCAGAAGAGCACCTCCTGATGGAAACTGTGCAGCCTGGTAACTCCATTCCATTTGGGCTAAACAAGATCAAGTCCTCTGTTTTGTGTAAGCCTCCAAAAAATTTCTTGCAAATCGGACCTTTGTGTCTCAAGGGACTGGATCTCCAGGACTCCTCTGACAAGCACTGAGGTGGAGGATCAGTTTCATTTTAGCTTTGGGTCAAGCCCTGCACAGAAGTTTTAGAACTAAGCAAAGAAACTACCTGGGGAGAAGGAAGTTTTTTACATGTTAATTATCAATAAGCAGTGCTTGTGACAAAAGAATACCTTACTCCATTATTCTTAGGAAGCACCACTCACAAGACTGAATTTCGGCTGTCTGATTTTGCCCCAAAAGGTAACTGTGTGTATGGATGTGCATAAGTCAGCCCAGAATCTACATAAATATATAAAATATACACATACAGTAAAACATCAGTCAGAAAGAGCAGATGAGCCAGAGCAAGCACAGTGTGAAACTATTTCAGCAAGGCAAATTCAAAGCAAACACTGAAACAAATGAGGTGGCAGACAACAGTATGAATGTTAATGAACCAAAAGCAATACAGCGGAAAACTATTAAATGCAGTTGTGGTGCATGAACAATATATTGCTTTAAAAGGTGCTTTCTTCTATTGGTGGAATGTAAAGATGTAAAATTTCATGCAATATTTATGAAAAGTTCATTCCAAATATCTCATTGCTTATCAGTGCTATAGGACTGTGTTTGGGATAGCGATGGAAATCTGTAAACCTTTGACTAGAATTTCAGGAATCATTCAGATGAACTTAGAAAAAAAAGTATCTGGAAACATCAGTAGTGATTGTGAATTCTCCCTAGGTTTTGCACCATTATTATTTCAGTACTCTGGTAACAACATCTATCAAGATCTTTCTTAAACTGGAAGTGTGAAGCACTGTTAATTTCATAGGAGATGGCAGTCACAGCGTGTCTTCAACCTGAGTAGTTTGTTTGCAGGCATGGCAGGTTTTCAAGCCATCAGCAGAATTTTGGAGTCCACAGAGCTCTCAGTACTTCCTCTATGAGTCCTATATGACATCCTATACTGATGAAAACTGGTGCTTTGCTTTGAAATATTACCCAGAAGCTCTATTTCTGCAGCTATTTTGTCTCAGTCAGTTATTCTGACTCGGCTTTTAGCTGGTATCTATTTCTAGTTGCCTACATGTACGTCGGTGACCAGCTGTTGCCTTAGGCTTTGGGCTGTCGGACTTTTGCACATCCAAGCCCAACTTACAGCACCCTTTCCCAGTGCAGTGTACTTATGCACTTGATCAGCTCCTTTGGGAGTGGCGGATCTCACAAATTTGGCTCTTCTGGACCTCCTCCGTTCATGCCTGGATTTGGCTCACAGGTGAAAAGCCTGGAAATAAGCCACTTCACAGGGTAAAAACCTCAATATGAGCACCCTGTGTTCAGCTGAGCAAGGTAAAAAAAGTGGACAGCTTTATTCCTGCTGACCCATGACATTTGTGAAGCATTTACAGCAGTCTAATTCTATGTCATCACTTGCACATTTTACTAGACACCCAATTTGCTTTGAAAACAGCACCGTTGTGCCATAAAAGTGATATATGCACCTCTTTTGGACATCTTCCTATTTTTATGTTCATGAAACTTGAAAGAAGTTGAAACGCATGCACTTCTAGCTTTCAGTTATCCCTGTTAAATGTGTTAACCAGAAGCTAAATAAAATAAGCTGGCTCTCAGAGTGCTAAAACCAATTCAGACATGTAGAGCACAAATTATGGATCAGCAATATATGGATCAGGTTTGCAGAACTTCTGCATTACATAATTGCTTTATCTCAGCAGATTTCAGTGGAATAGGTGCTATTCTCTTAATAAAATTAAACTAGTGACATCTGGGGAAGAAATACTGTCCAAAATGATACAATTCCAGCACAAAATCATGAAGTAAAAGCAAACCCTTTTATTATCACTTATAACCTAGCCAGCACTGTTGCTCAGGAAAACAGAAGCTACCATCCATCTGAGGTGCTGTGAGAAGGACTTTGGCATATGCAAGGACTACTGCAACTTCCCCTGTGTTACTTTATTACAGGTTTGCAGTGTGTGTCTATGCAAAGCAATTTGTTATGGTGCTAAGCAATATTTCTAAGGTGGCCACGGTCCCCCCCAGCCTTGAGGGGGGGGATCCAGAGCTGGTGGCACTTTGCATCACATTTGCACTCACTGTGGACATTTTTTAATAATAGCGCAAGACATCAGGCAGTAGAGAGTCAGGATTCATCCTCAGAGCTCTTTCATGTGATCCAGGAAGGCTCTTCTGTCACAACAGCTGAGCATCTCTCAGTCCTACGGCAGCAGAGTTTCTTGCTGTTTGCTTATGACAAGCTGTCTCTGATGGCTGCTTCTTGTCTTGCTTTGGTGAAAATCCATCTGTCAGCTGCTTGGAAGTTGAAGCCAGGGAGGAAAGAGTGGCAGAAACACAGGAAAACAGAGCTAAGCCAGGAAATAACTAAAACTGATGATAGCAATAGACTGTGCAGACAGCAATGGGTTATTTGATAATAATAAAAATATATTGTAAACCCATGGACCAGAAGTAGTCCTTATTTCAAAATGAGGAGTGCTGAAGACAAATGTACCCATTGCTAAAAATAAATAAATAAATAATAGTTCTTGTCACTTTAATTGTCTGTTAGGTTAATTTTTCATACAGTCGAAACTGATAATTGCTTTAAGAAAGATTGGGGTTTAAAAGCATGGGTTAGAAGATGATGTATTTGAAAAACACTCTCTTAGCAGATGTCATGATCTACAGTCTGAGAAAGAATTTGAGAATAGTTGGACTCTACAGGCATTATGTAAAACCAAATGCTAGGGCTTTTTCAGAAACCGACTACAGGAAAACCATTTGTCGTTATGTAAGTGCACTCCTTGGTTTAAAGCTGCTATGAACTCTGTTGCATTTCTTTTATTGAGATTAGAAATTGCTGGTGTAATCTTTAACCCTTATTCAACCAAAACTCCCAGTGAATTTTACAGAATTAAAATTTAAACTGAGGTTGTCCCCAATCATTTTTTCACAGAAAGCTTCTTCAGGGCTGTTCTTAGTCACAAAACTGTCATTACAAAATTGCCCTTTCTGAGTGTCCCTCCTGGATGCTGATATTTTGAAGGTTTTTGGCTCATAACTGCTCTGCTTCTAATGACTTTACTCTCAATACTCTAATTGACTCGGACTCAGGACATGACAATAATCAGAGTGTACGTCCTGACAAGGTAAAAATAGGGCCAAAATGCCCTGTAACTTTTCCAGGCTTTCAAAAGACAGATAGTTCTGTTGATTTTTGAGCATAAGGTACTTTAAAGCTGAATAATCCTAAGAAATCAAAGGACTTTCTCTCACTTTCTCTTTCTTTCATGCAGGTTTAATATCTATCCTTAATTGGTAGTTGTTGGCTGTGGGTTTTGTTTGTTTGTTTGTTTGTTTAAAATTAAAGCCACATAGCTTGAAATCACCTACATTAATGACAGTGTCCAGAAAATGTAATTGTTTGAATAAAACAAAGGGTTGTTTTATGATACCACTAGAAACCTACATGACATTATTTGCATGTTATTCTCTGAATCTAATTTGCTGTAGGTTTTAAATATGGATTCAGTTCTTTGTTTTTTCAGCCAATTTATTAGTCCACATCTACCGTACAAGAGGAATTGTCAAAGCTCTGTTATAATGGTAAAACAGGCCAAACCCTAAAACTTGCATCAAAGACAGAATAAAGCAATTTTGCCAAGAGAAGGCTGCATAAATTGTATTAACCTCAGCTCCAGTTTATGGCCAGGCTGTAGGATGAGAGAGGAATAAATTGGTGGCTGATTGGTCTTAGTCTTTTCTGGAGTGCAAGGAGTATTGAGGGCTGCAGCTGTATTAGCCTGTTATACATGGGACAACGCCATGGTTTTTGTAGGGCTATAGACATGTAGGAAAGGAAGGGCCAGTCTGTTTCATCAGTCTTGCTGCCATCTTACTGCACTGCTTTAGAGCGGATAACGTGTTCTGGTCCTCCTCTGTGGGTACATAAACATTGCATTTCAACATAATTTAGTGGATACTGTACAGAAGAAAATGTCTAATTTAATGAAAACAAACAGGAAACATTACTGGAATTTAACAGGCAGAATGAGAATCTAATTAAGTAACAGCAACAACTGGCTCTAGCGTAACTGTTCTTGTCTCAGTGGCATTTCTTGCCACAGATATCAGTGCCAGAAATGATAAAAGGATGTGGCACAATAAGGAACCATCCCCCCTCTACAAGCGCAGTGATCAGTCTTTTACGTTTGCAAAGGAAAACTTCCTGCCGACAACCTGGATAAATACACTGTGTGGGACCCAGCAGTTTGTCCCATGCATCTGTCAAGTGCTAGTGTGTTTCTGGTAGTGTTCCGCTTACTCAAGTTACCAAACACGGACTGTTTACTCTGGCACAAAGGAGTCTATGCACTTTGCAAGTATGAAGCACTAAGACAATGAACAAAGGTGTTGTACCTGATAATGTAAAGAGCCTCCTGACAAATCACAGGCCAGGAATAAGGCTGATGTGACAGCTGTAGCACAGCCTTTTTTGTATGCTATCTTTGATAACATCTATAATAAAAGTTAATGGAAATGCCTAGGGGAAAAAAAATATTGTTCCATAACAGAGGGATGTTCTTCCCGAACAGACTTCTAGCAAAAGGCTGCCACATTGTTTAAATCCACGTAAGCCCAGATTTGAGGATCAGTGCTAGGCATAAGTGATACGCAGATACTGTTGAAGGATCTCTACAAAGGATCACATTTCATCCACAAAAAGAAAAAACAACTTCAAACTGCTCTTTCTCCCTGCAGGGGGATGTTACTAATGCCAGGATACTCTGGCAAGCAGAAATTCTGTGCTTATTCTTTGTGTTAACGAGCAACTTTTTTGCTGTAAAGCCAGAGCTACATTTTCCGGGAGGCCATCTCAGGTGGACTCATAGAGCATTTGCTCTAATCTACCAATGCACAGGCAAAGTAGCTCTCAGGAGGCTGCCTGTCTGGTCACACCCATTTCACTCTCTCTGTCTGCAAACCTCCAGGTCACCCTAGGAGCACCACCTTGTTATTTTCTGTTAACAACATGTGTATGCACAATGGTATGCATATTAATTTGTATGTGAAGTACATGGATCTGAGTAGCTTCTGTCCATTCTATAGCATAACAAAAAGAGCTTCATAGCATCAGGAATATCAAAATGCAATAAAAGCATATCCTCTTCAAGTAAAACGAAATAAGTTCTGGGTACTTGTAAAGGCTTCCATAGCAATGACTTGAGACACGTTTCAGCCGCTATATTGTACATATCAGACACGATCGGTAGTCATTGCTGTCACAGCTGAGGAATCAGGAAGGGTGAAAGCAGACAGCAAAGGTGTTAGAATGGAACAATTACAGAAAACTGTCAAAAATGTATGCAAAAAATAGATTAAGAGCTACCACAGACGTGTGTGACATGCTGAAATGAATGAAAAATCACCACAGTGACCTAAAAAGGATACATAATCCTATTTTACTATTCTAAATGGCTTTGTGAGGCAACGCCCAAAATTTCAGTGCAACCTGGTCACAAACATCGTTGATTTCCAAATGTGAAAAATTACATCATTAGTCCTCTGGAAGCTGTGGAGGAAATGTACAACAGAATGGGAGACCTTTATGAAAATGTTTCTGAAAGCCTGTTTTATCCTATATTTGGGTGTGGCGCGTTTAATTATGAGTAGGCTCAAAGACAGCTTGAAAAGAGTTATTCCTGTTTTATGTGTATGCAACTCCATCTACATTAATTATATCTCAAGATCACAGAACTTGGTTACGAGCAGGAATGATAGTGATGCAAATTATATTGTGGCATTGGTAGGACATTTCACCTCCAGCAGAGGTAGAATGGATTACCTTTCTCTGTGGCCTTTAACTAGGGTATATAGCCTTCTAGAGACCCTCTTCTGTGGCATAAACGTAGAACTTTCTCAATTAAAAAAACCTTATTGTCAAAATATTCCTTTCGTATTCATAATGGGACTCTAATGCAAATATATTTGGGGTTAAATTCTCCACATTTGAACACCAGCAACGTTCTGTCAATTTCAATGAAGGATGTGTACCAGAGAATTTGGTCTCAGTAGGAGAACCATTTTAAGTGTTGTCAGATTTCCAAAGGATTTCACTGCTTTTTTTGTAGGTAATGGAACTGGTTATTTCTCTTCTGTGTGACATTCCATTCTGTTTGGAGTTCTCTTTTATTCTGGATTGGTAAAAAGCAGCATTCCCAAAAGTTCCTGGGAAAATCTTTTCCCAATTTTTCCGTCTTTTGGCTACTTTTTTTCCAAATACTTCCAATAGATTTTGTGAGTTCTATCCCATTTTTTTAAATTTCCTTTTTCTTAAAGTTACATGATGCTATTTTTGAAAATTGTTTAATATTGCTGCAATATTTCCTCTTTCCAAAGTTTAAAATGCTCCTTATCAGCTTCTCTCGTGCATTTATTACAGTCCTGATAAGAAGCATGCATTTACCTTAGCTATAAAGAACAATACATTTTCGTAACAGAAGTTAATTTTGGTAAGAAAAATAAGTTTGATGAGTGGAACTCTTGGTTTGTGTTTTCCAAGCTTATTCCTTTCATGTGTGCTCTTCCAAATGTGGATAAATAAGATTTTGTGAAAAGGAAAAGTGCACAAATACTTAGACAGAAGGAACTTTGAATGTGAGGGAAGGTAAAAATCTCAGTACGTAGGAGACATACAGAGTGAAAGGATAACTATGGGTAAAAGGAGCAAATGGTCATCTTTCCCTATGCCTTCTTCTAATCCCTGAGGCAGAAGGATCTACCAGCCTTTGTCACACAGTAGGATTGATAACACAAAGGACAAATATTCTTTTCTGCCGTTACGTCTTTATAGGTCTCTTCCTGCTGTGCTTAAGCGGCGCAAACTCCCACAGAGTTTTATTTTGTGAGGATGAAATAATCAGTCCCTGACAGGGTAGAATCAAGAGACAGGGCAGGTAAGGTAGCATTTACCTCACACCTCCCAAAATACATATGGATCTTCTTCTAGGCAAAGAAGTAAAAGTACATTTCTTAAATCTGTAGCACGTTACTACTGGTTTATATAAAGGTAGTCAAAGGGTTAGTAGATGGTGCCTGCTGCAAATCTGATGAGAACTCCTCAATTTAAAAGATGCTACTGTCTTGCAACAACTGTGTAGACAAACTAAAGTGAATCACAGGAAATGCACGTAGAGCTGCAAGGTTGGTGATTGTTTAGAGGTGGAAAAAACCCCAAACATATGGAAGAGTGTCAGACTCTTCTGAATACAGTGCAGTCTGCTAAGAAAGAAAATAAGAAGATATATAACCTTGGCTGCAGAGCAAGAGAAATCAGAAACTTGCAAAGAAAATACAGTGATATCAAATTAGAATACTAGGTTAATGGTGGTAAGAGTTATTATAAAAAGATGTGATAAGCCAGAACAGCCACGGGCCAAATCAATCGTTTTCCATCCACGTACAGCTTGTTTGGATGTAGTAGGGTTGCATATCCACATATCCAGGCTGAACTTAATCTAATATCCTTCAGAGTTATGATGAGTAGGAGGTGGAAGAAAGAAAAGAAGTGAAAGCCCATCTGCAGTTATGTAATAGCACATCAACATGATCTCACATCTGTCCAATGGTATACTAAGGAAATGTATTTGCATGTACTCAGATGACCTTTTGAAGAGGACCCAGATTCTGAATTAACGTGAAGCTACTCTGAATTGTGTTCCCATTTGTCTCACAGAAATTATCTGGCAAAGGGTTGAGGCATCAAATAAAGAGCCGTTTGATCATCAATATTGCAAAATAATTAATTGCTAGTGCAACAATACTTAATACTAGTGAAAAAAACTTTGAATTAGCTGTGCCTTGGGAGGACAGAACTAACACAACTGTTTTCTAAAATTGTGTATCATTTGTAGTAGACCATGGTCTTAAAATGCATTTGACGAGTTCAGGTGAAGAAATATTTTATTTCTTTTTTTTATTTAGCTTCACTAGCCTTTAATTTAGGTTAGACTTTGGGGTATTTTTCTGAAAACATTTTATTTTCTTCCTAATTTGGTCCCTATTGTAAAAAAAACCCCAAAAGTTTGTAGTTTCAAATAAATGTGTACAGTGTATCCATACCAACAATTTCAAACATAGAAAATCATGGAAAACTGCTAACTCAAGAGCCAAAAGTTTGGCACTAAATATCTACAGGTTTTAATTATGAAATTCTGAAACCTGATAAGCGGATAGCAAGAGTTAAACATAACCCCTGTCAGAACCCACATGAGCTTGGAAACTGCAAATGAAAATATTACTTTTAAAAAGATCTACCTAGGACTGGCACTATTGCATTGAAAAGGCTGCTTGTTGGGTGTCCAAGATTTAGAATTTTGATATTACTATGGTAAAACCTTGATTGATTGAGACCTGGATTACCTGCAATCCTGGATCCTTGCCTTCTTTATGTGAGCTTCAAATAAGCTTATTGACTGGACCTCATATTACAGGTGAAATTCATTCAGGCTCCTCATTTTAGTCTCTTTTGTAAGGGGCTTAATATTTTGTATTTTTGTTGGGCTTTATTAAAACTAACATGAAAGTGAGGCTTCTGCTGACCCTTTGTGCAGATCTGAAGTTCACCCTAAAGATAGACATGGGAAGGCGCTGGTTTCTGGAACAGATCTGTCTTTCTGGTCTGTGAGGACTGCCAAGGTGCTGAACCTTCAGATGATCTGCTCCCAGGACTTCCCTCACAACAGTTTGGGAAGGATGTGCATTAGAAGAAAAGGACTTCACAGCACTATTTTTTCTTTTATGGATGTTAATATGACTGAAGACATTTTTGTGAGGTACTTACATTTTAAGGTGCATTAGGTGCTCTGTTGCCTCTTTTACGCATCCGCTGTTCATTTTAATACTTTCTAAGAGCATCTGTAGTATGTGATAGGTGTTAATGTCACTTATAAAATGAAATTAACTAGGAGGTTCTGAAATTGTCTTTAAAGGTCAAATTATAATAAACTTACCCAGAGTAGTACTTTTACTCAGGGGTAGGTCGAGGTAAATCGATAGCACTATAGAAGAAATAAGGTTAGATATATAAAAGGACTTTGGCACCACATACCCTCCAAAATGTACTTATCAGTGCCTAAATTAACAGGTTTAGATTCCCAGAATTCTTGTTCATTTCCTGACAAACTTGGAGACATTAAAAATTTTACTCCTAAGCTATCTATCTAAAATTTTCCACAAGTGTGATTTCAGAGCAACATAGAGATCTGCTTCTGAGTGGTCAGAAGACTTGATAATATGGAACATACAAGTGTCTGCTTCTTTCCGGTATCTTCCCCAGCTACATAAACTACATGTTCCTCTATTTATGTCACAAAACTGGATCCCAAAGATATTCCTAAAACATCTGGAGCAGAGGCAAGTGATCCAGTCATCAGCCCTGTGAGTACTCTGAACTGTAGCTCACTCAGTCATTCCTATCAACTGTTGTGTTTAACATAAGCCTTTAAACTTGCTCAAAGCAAGGACTGAAACCTCAGTACTGCTCTCCAGAGTTAATAACTGCAATGCATGGTGCTATATTTCACCGACCTAATGTTTGTGTAACTCCTTTTTAGGCCAAGTAGAAAGCTGTCATAGAAGGATTGAGAAAGACCCACACCAACACGTCTGAGAGTTCAGACCACTCAGCTGAAAGATGTAAACACATGAGGAAGGATCAGAAGGGAATTTTGGAACTTGTTGCTTCTTTACTCCAAGCAGTTGCTATTGCTATTTATACTACTATTTGAGTTGCTATTGAACTACTGGGTGTTGTGGGGCTGCTGTAGGAATGGAGCGATCCACCATACAAACAACATTGTGTCTGAAAGTCACAAATATGGAGTTGGGCAGCTCCAAGCAATGTAATATTAGATGTTTACTTTTGATAATAGTCTTATGGTGATTCTCTGATCACTCTATTGATTTCCGTTGCTCTCTTTCTTCAGTGCTTAATTCCTCCCAAGAACTGTGTTGGAAGAGATCTGGTTTATGGATGGGAAACCTCTAGGCAGCAGTGGCCCTTAGAGTTTGGCTGATTTTGCAGAGAAGTTCTTGGAACAGCACAGATAGCATCAGTAAAGAAATGTCCAAACTAGATGTGATTGGGTTAGCACACCTGCCAGAAGCCATAAAGATGTACTGTTGACTGTAATATGCTCTAGTAAAAAGCAAGGCATGTAAGGCTAGGCAGAAAAGAGAGAAGAATACCAAGCTAAAAGGGTTACCCTGAGTTTAGTTCAGGTGTTTAGCTGTCCTGTTCATTTCTGAAAGTCAGTCTGAGGTTTTTAAGTCACCTGCTGCTTTTGGAAATGCTACTGGGAGTGCCTCTCTTTCTCTTTAGTGTACCCCTCAGCACACCATGATTTTGATCCAAACAGTCTCCAATACATCTTCTAACATACTCAGTGGTGAATTTTGTTGTATTGCCTTGTGCATTGTGCACACATGGTGGCACAGAGTCTCTACCTTGGCAGCCCATCCCAAGGGTGGTACCGGGAACCCACAGGCATATAGTGTGGATGATCACAGCTGGGGAAATCCTAGCAGCCTTCTTTGTTCCTTTCTAGTATAGAAAAAGCATTGTGAAAATGAGCTGGAAGGTTTTGCAGTAAAACAGTCTGAAGCAGGTTTTTACTCATGCATTCGAGCATGCATCACCGCTCAGCTATGACTGAACCTATCAGGATACCACTCCTCGATGTTGTGTGGCTTCCACTCTTAGTTGTTTGTCAGTAGATTTTTTAAGTCTAAACAGAGACAAAGGCAAGTACTTGCTTGTGAAGACACAATGTATTAAGGTAGTAATTTTTCATTTTTAATGACTGTCATGACTACCTTTCAGCTGCCGGGTGCATCATTTAGCTCTTTGTTCCCTCTGTCATTCATTGAACTATCAACTTTTGTCATTTGCTGTGCATGCAATCCTGTTGCAGATGTTAGTGTTGCTGTTAATGCCCAGCTTTGATACTTGAAAAGGATGGCTTGCTCCCTGCCTTCACATAGAATCATAGAATCATTTAGGTTGGAAAAGACCTTTAAGATCATCGAGTCCAACCGTAAACCTCACACTGCCAAGTCCACCATTAAACCATGTCTCTAAGCGGCACATCTACACATCTTTTAAATACCTCCAGGGATAGTGAACTTAAACTAAATCAACCACTTCCCTGGACAGCCTGTTCCAATGCTTGACAACCCTTTCCGTGAAGAAATTTTTCCTAATATCCAATCTACACCTCCCTTGGACCAATCCTATCACTTGTTACTTGGGAGAAGAGACCAACACCCACCTCGCTACAACCTCCTTTCAGGTAGTTGTACAGAGCGACAAGGTGTCCCCTCAGCCTCCTCTTCTCCAGACTAAACAACCACAGTTCCCTTGGCTGGTCCTCATAGGACTTGTGCTCTAGACCCTTCACCAG
>WAAD01029563.1:6426-20291 GCA_013389945.1 Fregata magnificens
CGCTATCCCCAGCCAGGTCCCCACCATTAATATACTGAGCATGACATCATATGGTATGGAATAGCCCTTTGGCCAGTTTGGATCAACAGTTTTAGCTGTGTCCCCTCCCCTTCCAACTTCTCATGTACCTGGCAGAGCATGGAAGGCTGGAAAAGTCCTTGACTAGTGTAAGCACTACTTAGCAACAACTAAAACATCAGTGTGTTATCAACATTATTCTCATACTAAATCCAAAACACAGCACTATACCAGCTACTAGGAAAAAGAAATTCACTCTATCCCAGCCGAAACCAGGACAATAGGCAGAAAAACTGACCAACCAATCTAGGACCCACAGGGGTGGATGGACAGTAGATTCTTCATAATGAAAAAACCAGTTTCTTTTGTAGTAATTGCTTGAGAAAAAATAATATTGAATGTTTTTTCTAGTGAAAATAATATAGAAAATGAAGTAGGTTGAAGTTATGCCTTAAGATTTGATTAAAAACAACTGAGCATTACCTTAAAACATTGAGGGGAAAACTGTGTTTGATATGAATGCCATTCTGCATGGTTTTCCATACTTTTATATAATTGTATTGATCCTGATAAAAAAAAAAAGAAAATGTATAAAGAAGAAAAGTTATTAAAGGCTAAATTCGGAATGTTTGCTTGTAATTTCTTCATCCACCCCTTACAGCTCTTTTCTGCTGTAGAAAATGGTTGCTCTACACATACTCCAGGAAAAGGGCCTGTGCTTTTAAGGCATGTTTAGCAGATATAAATTGCACATCAAATGACAGTCTTTAACAAGTTAAATAAATCAGGACACAGCTTCTATCAAATCTAATAGCAGTGAGTTACTGTAAATTCCGTAGTACATGAGAACAATCTAATAAAATGGGTATTTGTAATGCATTTATCTGCATGATAGTAGATGCCTTTGATTGTAAGGGCTGCTAATCCATTTTATATGTGTTTTCTGTTGATTGACTAATGAGCCTCCGAGACAACTTTTTCAAGATGACAATAATACTTCTTCATGAACAACCATATGCTAATTTTAACTGTCTTTGAAACATTTTTCTCTGTGGAGTAATGCAGAAAAATATAATAAGAACTGAATTGTTTATCAAGCTACGGGATATCTGTGGTGGCTGGATCAAAGCCAAATAGGTGTGATCCTTCATTCATTCTCTTTTCCTAGTGTTTTTGCTATTCCAGTGCCGTTAATAAAAGGGAAGTCACATGCTAAATGTGATGAGTTCTTGCCATTATTTTCTTCCTACTGATATTCAAGATAAAATTTTAAAGATTAACTTGAAAAAGAGAGAATATTCTGCAATACTGATTAAGACACAGAAAAAAACCCTCTGAAATATTAATTAAATATTATAATGAAGTAATTTTACCATGCTTACCTTTATTTTTGAGTTTAATTTCCAGGAACATCTCAGCAAGCAAGGTTTCCAAAAGCATACAGATACCTTTGAAAGTCAAAAGCCAGATGCTCAATATATATATAAACCATCATGGTGATATGCATTTAAATGCATCTATAAGAGTTTGTATTTATCTGAAGACTTTCCCAGCATTTTACTCTCTCAGAGCAGATGTCTTGTGGGGACATTCAATGAGGGAAAAGAAGGAATTTAATTTGACTTCTTGGGTCAATCACAATCAACGGGTGCATCTTGAAGATGTACAATCTATAAAGCAAAATTTTTAGGAAGACATTTGTTAAATACATTTGAATAAACAATTCATTAGGGAAAACTATGGTATGCTCACAAATTATACAAGCAGAAAAAGAGATTTAATTATCTAATAAATAATTTGCTAGAAATTATTCCTTCTTCTAGATTACCATCTGAGATTTTCTTTAAAATTGTTTTTTGTTAACTCATTTCCACATAATTGCTACTCCCATGACAGTACACACTATACTGATTTTTTAAGTGGTCTTAAAAAATACTTGAGATATATACCTTGCATGTGTTATGTTTTATCATTAAAATATTTTTCATCTAAATAAAGAGGTTGATGCAGTCGTTCTTCATTGTGAATAGGTTTTATTCATATATATGCATTTATCATTTAATGCTCAGTTTTAGTATCTACTGAATGCACTTGGTTGTTGTGTGTTCCTTTTTTTCCCAAAACTCCATCATAGGTATACATTTTAACCCTGAGCCACTCAGCAGAGCATAATATAAGTGTCACAGACTAAAAATAAAATACTTCACATTAAAACAAAGGGTAAAGAATCAGGGAAAGAACTTTGGCTGTAGTCACAGATCTTTCACAGTAAATGACAAATCAGAGTGTAAAATTTTGTGTTGGCCACTTATTGAGTAGACAACTGGTACAAAATATTAACATAACAGTATTCGTACACCTCCTGTCATCAAATTCCACCAGGCCAAATAGGTTGGATACTGGCAAAATGATGCCCGTATTCATTTTCACTGATAAAAATAAGCATTGTTCAAAAAAATACAAAATTATTTTGAAATTTGTTTTTGTAATGAGCTAGTGATTTTTAGGCTGCCTTTTCCACTTTCAGTACTATATATGGATTTTTTTTTCATTTTCTTTTCTTCCAGGTTATGTCATCAAAATGACTTTTCTCATTATCTTTGTGATTTTTTATTAATAAGAAGGATCCTTGAGGTTAGCTCATCTTGGTGGAGATGCGAATATAATCTAATATAAAGAGATAATAAGCTGGCTGCACAAATCTGTTTCCCTGTGTAATAAGTCTTTCCCTTTTGTGATGTATAGAGTGATATATTGCCCTCTTAATTCAAGCTCTGGAAATGCTTACTGACCTAACTTACCTGTTGCAGAACATAATAGAGGAAAGTTTCAAAAAATATTTATATTGTCTGAGTCATCTGGAAAGCTTAATTAAAGTAAATCCATCAAGCCCACTTCACTTTTCAAAAAGTGATTAAACACACTTTCCACTCCGATAATTATGCTATTCAGACCTTTTAACGGATTAAAGCCTTTAAAAATAAATTCTAGACAAGATTTACTATTTTTTTTAAAGAAAAAAAAAAAAAGAAAGAAAAAGAAGAAAAAGCCTTCTGAAAACTGGAAGAAATTAGGTTAATGTATTTCCAAATAGATGCCGATTGCAGTATTTTTTTCCAGCATTCAGTGGGGTGGGATCCACGATACTTGTCTTCAGACATAATTTTATGTCTAGTTTGTATCAGTTCATTGCCATCTACTTTTTTATGCACTTACCTCATATTCATGCTTAAAAGTTCTTATAAGTAAGATCTCAAAAGCCAGAAGATGACATGGAGCCTGAAAGAGATTATGAATCCATTTCAGACCCTAATGATGTCAATGAAAAGCATCTTAGTGACCACAGCAGACTTCGAATCAGTCCCTAATGTAATTGTGATGTACTATCTAGGAAGCATAAGATTTTAAACTTAAAAATAAAAAAAGGGTATGGAACTTTAAACTTCAGGGAGGCTTATGTCTGCCAAAAAAACCAAGATGCATTGTGAGAAGTACCTTGTCGTGACATCTGTGCTGAGTCATGTTTAAACAGTCTGCAACAGCCCCTGTAAGTCAATAAAGAAAGGAAACTGACTGAGCTCCTGGTACAAAGTATGTAATGAGAATGAGACTTTAACTACCAGGCAATCAAGGTCTGATCCAATTCTCATCAAAATCAATATGAAATGTATCTGTTACCTTATAATTTCCTTTGTTGAATGATAAGGTCTACAGAGCTACAACAATAAGGTTTTGCTAATGATGTTGGAGACGAGACTGTCAGTTAGTATCTGTGAAGATGGGCACCGCAGTCTTGTGGCAACAGCTGAGACACATCGTTTCAGAAATCTCTAGACAGGCTTACAAAGATGGAAAAGCAATAGATTAAATAGAATATTTACACTTCTCAGGAACTAATTTGATGAATACCAAACTCTGAATGCCAATTATTTATCACTTTTTGTGATAATTAATTGCAGTTTGCCACAGATTGGCTCTGTGGACTGGCAGAGAAAATGGTTGTAGGCAACGACAGTTTTTTCCACTCAAATTTGTTTTGGGATCATGGATTAATGTTGCTGGATGCATGCCCTCTGAAGGAGAAAGATGATACTACAATATGCCCAGGTGAAAAGAAACAACTTTCACAAACACTAAGACGTTGCAGTGAAGAGCGCTTGTCTACAATATAAAGCAATGGTACGTGTTGACTAGATGATCATTTATTAGAAATAAGAGAAAATGTGAACCTACATGGCTGTCTAACTCATAGATATCTCTGAATGTGGCTCATGAGCTTACTTTTCATGAAATGTCTAGAAATCTAAGGAAACGTTCTGATTATGAAAAGAGATTATATTTTTGCTACTTTAACATGTTTCTGGATCTCTTTTATGTTCTACTAACTTGTAGAACAGTGCTCTGGCCTACTCAAGATCTATCAGAGAATATAAAAAAACCCAAAACATTTGCTGATCTGAACTAAGAAACGTAGTATTTGGAGATGCTCCAGTTGAGCCTGAGCTTTGTTTCCCTTTTTGCTCGTGCTGAAAAGCTAAGTAGATGGATAGAAGAAAGAATTACTTCCTGTTCTCTGTGGAGTTCAGCGTTAATTTTAGATTGAAGGTAAAGTGATTTCCAGGTACCATTTTTTAAGAGTACTCAAGGTACTCCACCAAATCAGATCAAGGCTATGATGGGAATAATCTTTTTGGTTACCTTTTTAACAAGGCACCTTGTTTTATAGAGCTCCTTGATGCACTACAACTGAATTTAATGCAAAAAGTTCTGGAAGACAAGCTTTTAACAAGGATTAAAATACTAAATGTAGTTCTCATTTTAGAAAATCTAGTTTTGTGTGAAAAACAAGCTGACTTTCTTTCCAATGTATGACAAGCAATTAAATTCTATGTTCTTAATCATTAGGTAACCATCTTCTTGTCCTTGTTTCTTTTTATTGGGGCATCTCTACTTAATTGTCTATCAAAATAGATAAGTAAGCAGAGTCAAATAAAATCTTTATTTAATCAGATTCAACCAATTTGAGTTATTTTGTATACTTACGTTTAGATCTGATTCCCTAGATTGTTTCATCCTTATATGACCGCCCCAACTTTTCAGGCTTGTATCAGTGATGACAGGCTCCCTGAGTGAAAAGCTGAATCTTGAATCCAGCATAGTTCTTTCACCACTTGAATGACATGACAATTTTCCTGAAGTGATGACATTTAAGTGAAGTTGAGAAAAATGAAGAAGTACATTAAAAAAAAAAAAAAAGTATATGCAACCAGGAAACACTTGTTCCAGAACAAAAAGAAGCATATAAGTGGGTAAACACTAAAGCATACTTTGATATTTCTCAAGTGCTCTTTTTCTGTGGTCAGAAAACTCATAGAGGATTGTGTTTCCACTCCAGGACTGGTGATCTACCAATAAGCTGTCAGCTTTGTTATGCAGGACCTTTATTAACTGGATCATGTATGCTATGATTTTGACTTTGTATTACATTGAAGTAAAGAGATTGTGAAAAAATGTGGGTCACATTTGGCAGATGCTGTCTGCATTTTCATGAATTTTAATGGAAGTGTTGTAAAACAAAATGGCAAGTACCCATTATGCTTTCATAAAAAAAGAAGTGGAAACAAAATTTGAGAGACTTTTGGACAAAAGTAAATTACAGGCATCTTTCAAAGTCTTGAGGTCACACACTCCCTTTTCTAATGGCATTTGTTATGTTTTTTAAGCTATTTATCATGAATTTGATTTTTTTAATTGATCTTTGAAGTATTTGAGGTCAACTACTCATCTGTTGTCTTTTGATTTATTTTTGTAGGTTGAAGGGATCATATCTGCAATACTGTCGCATGTTTGAATTGCTTGTTTAAGCATGTGAAACCTCTCAGGGTGCTAGATGACAGTTCCTGAATATTTATTTATATTAGCTTGTCCCCCCTCCCTCTTCTTGCTTCGGTAGTCTTCGTGTCTGTGGAAGGGGGCTGAGAAAATAGATATGCTTAGATTGAGCCACCAGTTACATGAGTGTGTTGTTCATATGCATGTGCACACGTGTTAGTTGGAATTGGTCCATATACTTAGTGGGAAATTTTACGTTTGCAATATAAAAATCTTTCCTTCATAGAAATAATGAGTCCCTCAGGTAAGAGATGGACACATTATTGTTGTCTTAAATTACTGATACTAAAATAAGCATTGTCTGGTACACACTGTGTAACAAGGGGCACTTGCAGAATGAAAGCTGGACAAAAGGAGGAGTGTGGAGTAGGCAGAAAAAAGGGATGAGGTATGATACTCTTTATTGTCTTTGGTTCTTCCACATCTGGGCTACAGTCCCTCTGCTCCTCCCTTGCTCACCGTTAAGTGCTATAGGGATTAGTGAGGCGTAGAAACCAGTCACAGACATTTGATACAATAACGTGGCCAGAGAGTCATAATTGCAGTTGTAGTCTTCAGTGGAAATTGGCAACAGTAATGATATTTTCCCAGGCTTGCTTTTCTCTGACTCATTGAGACTAGTATTGTTAACTAGCAGCAGCACAATTTCAAAGCAGATGAGAGGGAAAAGTCTAGTGGTCTAGAAATATGGTCTAGTGGTTATAGCAAACTTTTGAAAGTGCAGAGAGGAGAGTTTCAGTTCTAGGTAGGTGTCCCCATTTTTTAAAAGGGCAGGGGATGCTAGGGAAAGGAGGAAGGCAAAATATATTTGAAAGGTATTATGTAATTCATAAATGCTAGCAGCTAGTGGATATGGCTTTTGGCTTTCTAGTGCTCTCAAGATTGGCAAGATTCTCTTGCTATCAGAATCATACTTAAGAAACTTAAAAATATACCTCTCTGATTCAAAATGCTGTCCAGAATTAGAGGCCCTAGTCATTCATCCCCACCAAAGGAACTCTTGCTGACAGATTTTTGTTGCCTGTGTAAAGATGACAACATCTCACTTGAAATCCAGGCAAATGTGTGATTTTTTTAACAATGTTCCTGTGTGTCAAGAGTTTCATTAATATCTTAAAATCCTGTTCTACAGATAGAAAGTTAAACTCTTAGAAGAAACAAATCAACAGTATAGCTGTTCACAAATTAATTTTTCTGCATTATGCCTGATAAAGCATATTGCTCAGCAGTATATCTTGAAAAGTATTACACATTTGTCTTTAAGATGTTTAAAAACATCAGCTTTCTTTCTTCACTTTCTGTCCTTTGCTGTACTTTTCCAAATATCTTTGCAGTTTACTTTGCTGTCTCAGTGCACACCAATGCAACATCAATTTGATGTTATTATCAAAGTCTTGGAAATAAAAGCTGCAGCAAGCTGTTCACTGGAGATTTGATCTCTGACAAATAAGCTTGTGTCAGTGCATCTAAAAAAACCTGAGTCCATACCTCTGTTTTCTTCCCAATAGGGTCTTGGCAAGGATGCAATTAAAAAAAGAAAATCAATCTGTGCTTTGCTGTCTGATTTCTGAAGAATGGCACTGAGCTGCCAGGGTGTGAAGATGTGGTATTGTAAATACAGAGAAGCCCTCGCGAATTCCACTTTCCTCACTGGTCTCTAAATGAGTCTGATTTATTAAAGCATTAGAATGAGAGGGAAGAAAGGCTGAGAGAAAGGGCAGTGGATTTTTTAAGCTGACTTCTGATAAATTCAAAGCATGTTGTGTATTGTTTCAAAAGTACACCATAAAAAAAATATGTATGCCCACCAGGGATGACTTATTTTCTGATTTTTAGAAGGGCTGAACATTTGTCACTAGGTAGAAAGCCTTAGGAGCTGCAGAATGTATGGCAATCAAACCTTTTAAGTATTTTTTGTCTCTTCTGAATGTGAGTTTTGGAACACAAGAGTAAAAAATATTGGTCTGAAATTGATTTCGAGGTTCATGCATTAGGCCAATTGTAAGATTCCCAAACCTGTGAAGTACTTTTGATCCCAGTGCAGCAAACATTCTCATATCTACATCATATGACTTTTACCTTTTCAGTACTCCTACTGAGGTCACTGATACTACTTGCCTTGGGAAACTTACACAAAGGTTCAAGTTTCTGTAGGACGATGACTTTTGATTGCATAAGAGTTAATTCTACACTCATCCACTAGTTTCAGTGCAGAAAATCAAAACCATCAACAAACTATATTAACTATACAGCTGAATTTCCTAATGGATATATTACAATTTAAAAATGACCATTTTTCAGTTTCTTAAAACCCAAAAAAAACCCTTGCAAGACTATTTTTAACAGCACCAGCTAATGACCCATAACTCACTCTTGGGTCTGCTCCTGCTTCAACTCCCTGAGCGTCTCTGGGTTCAGAATTAAGACTTTGCAGGCTGGGCCCATTGTTACAAGTTTGAAGGAAAGTGACTTTCTTACTAAGCATACTTATTGCTTTTCAAGTGGATAATAATTTTGCTAAGTTTAGTGTTGTAAAAATCTGAAATAAAACGTACAATATTGTCCATGTTGTTTCTTTCTAATCCCATTTTGTTTAACTGCCCCTTTTTTTTAGATTGCAGTACGTTTGCACAGTGCTGCTTAAGTGTTACTGAATATGTTGGCACAGATACTTCAGAGTGAAATAACTGTAAAGGAACGAAGTCCTCCCTGAGTGTTGCAGCTTGCCAAATGAGAAGTGCCATAGATTGAAATAACTTTTGTGTCCTCCCAACCTTGAGCAAGCTCATGAGCTGTTATAGTTAAGACAACTCTTCTGTAGTGTGCCCTGGGAACTGTAAAATGGCCCAGAACTTGCACACTGGTGTCCCCTGCCATACACCTCCTTTCTCACCACATCCCCACAGCAGAATTTGGCAGAGTACGCTTCGGCAGCAGCAGGCCAGCACCTAGGTGCCAGCGCAGTGCTTGATGCAGACATGTTTATGCTGCAGCAGTAGGTGCTAGTGGGGGTGGGAAGGGGAGCTTAAGGTCCTGTCAGTCTGCTCTCCCTTCCTCTCCCCTGTGAGAGGTAAGAGAGGATTGCTGGGGTAAAGGCAGGGCCCGTCTCACTGCCTCACCTAGAGGGTCCCATCTGACCTGGAGCAATGATTTGAGATTCCCTTGCTCCTTCTGAAACCCTCCAGCTGGCATAAGAGGGCTCATATGGTGTATATCCTCTATACACACTGCAAACATGCTTTTTTTTTAAACAAAAAAAAAAAGTTTATTATGTCCCTTCAACTAAGCATTTCCACAATTCCAATTCTTATGTCAAAAAGGGTTTACAAGGCAGGTAGAATGACCCAAAATCTTCCCAAATTCAACAAAGGTTAAGTTCAGCTTTATTTATTTTTATTTTTATGAGTTAGATACAGTGCAACAGCAGGGCTAGAGTAAAGAGACAAACAAGTAGATTATGCTAGGACAAAGTTGCTTGATGTGTCTTTTTTTTCCCACTGAAACAGCAGTATCTCTGAAGTTTGTAAACTTGCCAGACATTGCCACTAACATCTGAATGCTTACTGAAGGTGACATCTGGATATTTGCTGGTAACTTTCCAAATGAAATCTTCAAATCTGAAATGTCCTCAGTGTATTTAGGATTGTTTATTTTTTAAAGCATCATACTTTTATATATGTATATATATAAAGGTAAACAAATATATATGGTTTATGCATATATAAGTATATATACATACAAATATATGTTTATACATTTTTGTATTTTATATATCCAAACATATGTAAGCACTTATTTAAGACAGAGGGATAATTCTGAGTGTTCAGTTTTACTAAGATTTATGCATTGCTGGCAAAAACATGAGACAATGTTCTAGCTGTGCTCAGATGTGCTCTCTGACTCCTGGTCTACCACAGCAGTTTATTCCCTGCATTGAAAGTGATAAAGGCAGTCATATGCTGACAATGATTGAAACCAGCAGTAAAAAGACCAGGTCAATAACACCAAATTATATGAACTTTTTGTGCTTCAATATCAAAGTTCATTGAAATGCTGCAATTAATACCGAAATAGTATAACAAAACCTTCAGATAGTCTAAAAGCTGAGATTATGTGATTATACATACCTTTAGTCACATACCAAGCAAAATTCTACAACAAACTTATATTATCCTTTGCCTTAGACAAGAAAATATATACAGAGAAGGACTGTATTTTATTCTGTTTGTACATATGCAAAATATACATAAAGAATGATGCCAACTCTTTATTACTGATAAGTAATAAAGGACTGTACCTATTATTGTAATGTAAATAATATGTTATCATTTAGGGGTTTTTAGGATTTAAGTATTTTAGTTTATATAGAGGACTTTCCATCACAATGAGAAACTCTAGATATGCAAATATAGGAAATCACCTTGGAATTTCACCCCTCCCTCTTTTTATACACTGAATCTTGATTCTACTTTCCCAAAGAATCACAACCTTAGTCAAATCTTCTGATAATGGTTACTGAAACTCAAGATCCTATAGCACAATCTCTGGGAAAGTTATGACTTACTTAAACTCAAAAATGTAGGTGACCAAGGGACCTCTCAGAGCCTATAGCTGGACCCTATATCTGGACCAGTGAATGTCAGACCTCATCTGGTTCCTGAGTCTCAGTGCTAAACCAGTCACATCCTGTCTCACAGGTACTCAGGGATGCACAGGTGTAGCTTCTTTGGGAAAGAAGCCTGCCCTCAAGAGCTGGAAGTGACCATGATAAACTGACCACATTGGTGGCCCCAAGACATGCCACAGAGTATTTCTCCAATTTCTGTCCCCCTAGTTGGGACATCAGCACAGGGCAAAGAGACAATTACTCCTATAGCTGTGACAGCTGTGACACTGGGTTCCTTTTATACATGCTTTTGCACCATAACAGGGAGCTGGAAGCTATCTGAATAAAGAAAGTCTACAACAGTGTTTTATAGAGGCAGCTTGTATAGTGTATAATTAATCCCTTCTAGTAATATGAGCGTTAGACAAATTTATTCAAGGAAAATTAGCAGTCTGTTGGCAGGACTTTTAATTAAATAATAATACTAAATAACTTGCAGTCATATTTTCTCCTGCATCTGTAGTGTATATTTCTCTCTGGGTCAGAGACTGTCCTCTGTGCTTGTAGAGTGCCTACACAATGAGATGTCATTCCAGCAACTTCTCTAGACATATACCTTCCATTTCTGCAACCGTATGAGCTCAAAGTTGATTTTTTACCCTCACAGACTTCTGAAAGGAGATGAAGAATAGTAGTAATCAGTTAGGTATGTCAATTAAAAGTTTCATGTTCCATGCCATTATTCATTATTCCTCACTTTCCTCCATAGCAAAGTTATTGTAAAACTTTAAAATAAACATTTAATCTCAGGTTCTGTAAATACAAATACAATGCATGTATAAATTAATTTTTGTTAAATTAGGCTTGTAAGAATTGCCCTACTGGATCTGACCCACAGCCCATATTCTGTCTGACAGTAGCTGGTAGCAGGAGGATACAAGAAACCCTTAAGTAAACAGCTGTGGAATACTCTGTGCACATTAAATCAGTTCCTTATACCTAGCAGTCAGTAACTGATTTAAACTCAGTAGCATGACTTGTAAAATTAATTTTGTTATTTGGGATATGATCATGCATAATAAGATGTTCTGAGCCTAGTGTCAATTGTTTTATGGTTTAATGACAGTTTTCAATTGCTTTAACTGTTTCATTTTCAACATTCCTATTTATTGAACTCCATTTCAAGGTTGCTTTAGGACATGATTT
The DNA here is from genome assembly GCA_013389945.1 of Fregata magnificens. Taxonomy (NCBI): domain Eukaryota; kingdom Metazoa; phylum Chordata; class Aves; order Suliformes; family Fregatidae; genus Fregata; species Fregata magnificens. The sequence continues at coordinate 18,149 of WAAD01029563.1, forward strand.
TTTATCGCTTTGCTGACTGGCTCCTGTTCGGCCTTAAATCTGAGTCACAGTTCAGGCAATGCAGACAAATGCCTGCCTTCCTGTGAACATTTGCTAAGCTGAACTTAGTCTGTGTGTCTTAAGCAGGGTCCCTGTTTCTTTCCCCTCATCATGTTCACCTTCATTGTGAACATGAAGTGGTGGAATAAGCCAGTGTCCCTTTCGGCAAGGGAGATGGAATGTGTGGCTCCCTTGAGACTGATCTAGCAATCATAATGGTGTATCTTGCTAACTGTACCCAAAAGAAGTAGTGAATAAGAAAACCAGAAATATTTGTTGTAACTTTTGCTAGCTTGTGTAAGTTATTAAAAAAAATGAATGAAAATCTTTCATATAAATCAATACTGTTGTTAAATGTTGCCCTTTGTGGGGCTTACGTTGTAACATCAGGCTTGCTTGAATCAAACCTGTAAGCACAAAAGACCAGATTCAATATGGAGGTACCAGAAAAGCCTACAGTAAAATGAAAATCTGAAGGGAAGGTTACTTAGAAGTTTATAGGACTCAGCACAGGTCAATGCTCTGAGGAACCATTTGAAGAGAAAAAGCTTTCTCCAGTACTATTCATGAACAAGGAGGCTGCTAGGAAAATAGGGATTTCCGAAGACTCCTTCAGACCAGCAAATGGGAACTGGAATGCCAAAGGCAAAAAGATGATACTTTGACCCAATCAATCAGATATGTAGGTAATATGAGAAGAAGATCCCAAATCAAAAGAAGTGAGCTAAGAGTGAGTTGAATTTGGCTCAACATGTCACAGCAGCAAGAAGTCACCAAAAGAGGCACAGCTGAGAGGGGCACTAGAGGTAAGAGGGTCAGGAAATGAATGGTATGGCAGAAGACTCTGTGCCTGAAATTCAGAGAACTACCAAGAACACCTTCCACATTAACTTCCAAGAGTATGATTTACATTATGTATGGTTAGCAGATGCACTCAGCTGTATTTTGAGTTGGAAAAAATAATCCTGTGTGATACTGTATGAAGGCTGTACATCTTTTCAGCAGGTTTTCTCAGCTCAGATATGGTGTGATAAGTTCTGTGGTAATGCTGCTCTTTCTTTTGTTGTTCATCCACTTCTGACTGCAGCATGAAGTAGAAACACACTTTGGAAGGTATTTGAGCTCATGTGTTTATGAGCTGCAGATTGTTCTAAAGTGGTATGAAGTGAGCAAAATGCTAGGAAGATGTCAGCAGTCTAACGTCAAGGAGCAAAGTGATTATATTCAATCAACGTTTGGCAGCAGTCAGCGTGAAGCAATGGCTCCTGGTGGCTTTCTATCTGTCTTGAGAGTCTGATCCAGTTTAATGGCCAGGCATGTCAGGGGAAAAATGCACAGTAAGGAGATTTGGGGAAAAAAAAAAAAAAAAAAAAAATTAAAGAAATGGGATTGATNAAAAAAAAAAAAAAGAATTGAAGTAATGGCATTGATTTGCTTCACACAGAAAACAAGTACATGGAGGACTGGTGAATGTCTACAATTCAGCATTACTGTGGACAAAAGGATTAAAAAAAAGAAAAAGGATGTGATTGCAGAACTAAAGAATGGTAGAGACATTAAAGGAGGTGGCAATAAACTGAAAAGCATGGATGGTTTTCTCCCAGAAGTTTCATTGCAAAGATTGCTTTGAGAAAATCACAAAGAAGTTGCAGCTGGTATGAATGGCCCAGAGCAAATTGAAGCTGCCATGAAGGAATAAGCAATCTCTCCAATAGCAGGCCGCTCAAGTTGGATGTGTCCTCACACTATTCCATGTGGCAGAGGCATGAAGGCCGGCATCAAAAGTTAAATAGTGAATCATCAATGATAAGGAAGATGTAGTTACTTAGTTATCTACCTACCAAGTGAAAGACTGCCAAGTTTGTAAGTGTAATAGAGGACAGCAGATGTAGAGGGAGGCCATGATGAGGTGGCATAATAGAATGGTATGTCATTGATCTAATGTGCTATTATTTTGAATGTAAGTATTAATTCTTCATAATTCCTTTCCTTTTGGTGCCTTGGGTTGAGCTGTCTTCTCAAACGCATAGGTGTTTAAAGGGGGAGGGAACAATGTGATCATCCAGTCTGGTCTGTCTAGCAGGTTAGAGAATTCCTCTTTCAA
>WAAD01029563.1:21806-34816 GCA_013389945.1 Fregata magnificens
TTGGATGTGTCCTCACACTATTCCATGTGGCAGAGGCATGAAGGCCGGCATCAAAAGTTAAATAGTGAATCATCAATGATAAGGAAGATGTAGTTACTTAGTTATCTACCTACCAAGTGAAAGACTGCCAAGTTTGTAAGTGTAATAGAGGACAGCAGATGTAGAGGGAGGCCATGATGAGGTGGCATAATAGAATGGTATGTCATTGATCTAATGTGCTATTATTTTGAATGTAAGTATTAATTCTTCATAATTCCTTTCCTTTTGGTGCCTTGGGTTGAGCTGTCTTCTCAAACGCATAGGTGTTTAAAGGGGGAGGGAACAATGTGATCATCCAGTCTGGTCTGTCTAGCAGGTTAGAGAATTCCTCTTTCAAGTGGAAGATGAGAACAAATATCCTTTGTGTTTGTATGAAAAAATGTGCAAGTGTACCTCCTGTTTTATTGGATGATATTAATATAGGTGCTCATACCCTTTAAAGAAATTTTCTCACTAATGAAACAGTTCTGTGTTTTAGTTGAACCTCTCTGCTAACACAAAGCAAGATGTATAGAGCAAGAGTAGAGGTTTGGTGTAAGAATCACATTTTCTAATACCAAAGCAAAGAATTTAACAATAGTCTACATCAAAGAACTGGCAGCTCTCCCCAATAAAAATGCTAAATACTGTGTATATTCATCTGGGCTTATTTCTTTGGTTACAGCCAGAGAATAAAGAGTTATCACTGAAGGTTAAAAGGCAAACTAGGAAGAAAGGAGATTATCTTGCCTTTAGAAGTTCCAGAGTTTTCAAAGTGTTTTAAAGTTACAGGATCTAATTAGTATCATTCATACTTCATATAATCCTTTGTAGCTTCTTCAAAAGATGCCTCACTTGTTGTTGGATTTCCATGCCTTTGAGAAACTTCTGGCTGTTCTGGGAAAGAAAAAAACGCCTGTTTATATGAAAAAGGGAATATGAAAAGTGGGGAAGAGTATCATGAACCAGCTTGAAGTCTGATGATGATGATAAAATCAGAAATAAAGTTGAACTAATAATGTGACATAGGAAGGCAGTTAGAGAAGCAATCAAAAGCAANATATACCAACACAAACACTTCTGGTAACTTATGAAATTAATGTATTTTTTCTTTACTGCAGTGCTGTTTCAGAACAGATCTTACTACCCTGCCACTGTAAAATCATTTTGCATTATCTCATTAGACTGGAGAGTGGTCTGCTTTCATTTAGTTCAATAGCTGATGCTGATAGCATCATGTTTAAAAATATAGTGCTAAAGATAAAGTCTTTATTATGCACATGGTTGTGCATAAAGGAACACTTTTTATGATATCGCTGATTCTGGAAAGAACCATGACTACAACAATAAGAATTCTACATGCAGAATAAAATAGTTTATTACGTCCAAAAATTAAGTTTCCTAGAGGTTTTTAACTTGAGCATCTATCTCCCTGTTGAAAATGGCATCTTAAGAGAATTCAGAATTGTTCCCGGCTTCCTAGCCTGCATATGGAGATCCAGCTCTTCATAAAGAAATCTGTTAGATGATCTGCAACATATTCACCAGATAAACATAAAGTGTTTGCTCTTTTCATTGATCTTTCTGACTGGCAGATGATGTGTAAACAGAATGATTTTAGTCTGATGGCTTATTATATATTTACACGAGGATGATCAAGAAGAAAGCTCCCTTTAATTAAACGGTGAGACACTGGGGGGTCTCCTGCACATTTGATTTCCCCCAGAGCAAGTCATTTAAATCCTATGAATCCTTGAAGCTCAGTATGCCTGTTGAGCTTTGACAAGTGTCTCAGTGTCCCACAGAGGTTAAAGCAAATGCATGTTGAATGTATTTTTCCCCAAAATGCGAGTGCTGTGCAGCTTTGCATCTACATTTCTAATTTCTTTTTCTAAATTTATGGTCCTGTAGGAAAGACATACATAGTAAATAGCTAAAGTGAGGTAAATTCGGTGAAAAACAGCACTTTGATAACAATTAGAAGAACTTCTTGACATGTTTTTTTAACATGCATTCAAATAGCTGCATACAAAGAAATTAGGCATTCAAGATCTCTGGGCCACACTATTTTCTCATTATACCTTTGTAAATTATGATACCAGTTCTACCAGTGTAAACTTACAGGAGTTACTCAGGACTTACAACAATATAATAGCTGTCCCATTATTATTAACATTAAAGGATACACTTTTTTTTTCCCAACAGGCAGAATATATTCAATAAAATCAATAACTTGGTTCTGAGGAGCTAATAATTAAAAGAAAGAAATAGTAAGACTCTTCAGCATACACAGTGCTATGTGGGTATTCACTTTAGAAAGTAGTTCAGAAGTTACTCAGCACAGGTGATAGAAAGGTGAACAGCAGGTTGTACAATTTCTACTGCTGAAGATCTCCAAGAATAGATGAGATAAATGTTTCTCAGGATCATCACAGGTGAAGTTAGGACAGCAAAATGAAGTAGATGATTGCCTCTTGCTATCTTTTCTAACCCTATTTTTCCATGCTATATGTGATTAAACATTACATCACTCATAGACCTTGAGTATGGAGGGGAGACAAAATCCATAAAGAATCATACGTGAACACAGACAGAGTCCCAGACTGTCAGATTTGAGCCCCTATGCTTGGAACAGCACAAGGACTATTAGTTCCATTCATCTTAAGGACACATCACCACTCAAACATGGTCATAGTTTCCCTTAAATTACCACAGGACTGTCTACCCAAGAGCTTAGTTATTAGCCTATAGCTCCCTAAAATACCATCCCCTTAGAATCTCAAAGAATGTCTTGATTTGGAAATAATCCCAAACAGCATGAGAGATGGAAACGCCTGGAGGTGGTAAGGATAGAGGGATAGAATGAAAAGGGGAATTAAAAATTGGAGAGTCTAAATCTAATTCTTTCAAAGATACTGGAACAAATAATCAATGAACAGTTCAGTAAGCAGAAAAGTAAATGAAGCCAAATTTTGTATGGGTTTGTTTATCAAAGTTGATCTGTTATGCAGAATCGCCAGCATTAGTGAAGGGTAAACTTGTATTGCAACCTTTCCATAAAAGGGGCACTTCTAGGTCTTACTTCTCTAAGCATTTGTCTGTTTTCCTTAAACTTGCAGGGTTTTACTTACCATTCAGATAACTAATTTGACTTTAGCTGAAATCTGTAGGAGGTAACAGGCAGACACACACACAGCCTAATCATATGATTGCTCCCTGATGAATTGGGTATGAAAATAAAGAACAAAATAGGAATTATAGAGTGTATGGGTATATTAATGAATCAAATATGCCAGAGGCCATTTCCTGAGATGAACTGCCACATGATGGCCCATGTCCATGTTATAAATTATCCAAAAGAAGGTGCTCATAGGTAAGATATATCCACAAGCAAAGTGCCTGCAAGTGTGTGATAATTCCCTAGGCATGTCTAGGCATTGTTTGGGAGAGTGTAGGCCAAAACAATGGCAGGAACTATTTTAACAACTTAGGTGACTGAGTTCCTGTGTATAGAAATAGCCTTGTCATAATTTAATTTGTTAGTGTAGATGTAGGCAGTATTTCCCCGATACACAGCTCCAACTTTTTCCTAAGTCTAAGGTAATAATTTCTTTGGAAAATGTTACTTATTACAAAGTGTCGTAATGTGTCATACAACTTATTCTACTGTAAAATTTCTAGGATGTACATAAGTCCACAGTTCTTCATTCTGACTCTTTAGTTTTCTCAGCTTGATGATGTTGGAGCCAGTGGTACCTCCTGTGTGAAGCCATAAGGAATTTTGATTGAACCCAACCTTTGAAGATCAGGAACTATTCCACTTATTTTATAAAACGATGGCACTTGTTTGTGTGGCAAAACTTTAACTATCATTGTGCTGGCTTTTAGTGTTTGGTTTTGTTATTCTTTAAGGTTTGGTTTGTCAACATGATGATCCTGACACAACAAGGGTGCCAATGTTTTTAAAAAAAAAGAATATAAAATGAGTCTTTGAGAAAAGTTGATGTGTAGGACTAAGAAAATCAAGGAAAACTGAATTCAAAGTTGCCTAAGCAAAAATAAGGAGGAATAAATAGTACAGCTTAATCAGCATTTGTACCAATTTATACAAACTGAGAATATTTCCTTAAAAGACAGACTGGATAGAAAGGATTTTTTTTTTTTTTTTTTTTAACATAGGCAGGCAAAGATTGTCACATTGCCTGTTCATTAGCTTTCTCTGAAAACATTTGTGAATGGTAGTAATCATCTGAAACCATTTCAGAAGCTCTTGATAGAAATATTTTGGCACTAGTTTAGATATAGAAAGTAATAACTTGAAACACAGTGGGCCATGTTCCCAGCTGGTAGAAATTACCACTGCTCCAATGACTTCCACAAGCACAGTTTACACAAGCTGTTATTAGTCCAGTAGCACTAGGGTTCTCAAAAAATTGTTAAGATTCATTAATATCGCTTTGGGATTAGTATGTATGAGTTTGATGCATTTATTTTCTTAATTACGGTGACATTCTATGCTTTATCATTTCTCTAATAGGAAAAGGAGGGAAAATAACCTTAATTAAAAGGAACATAATCAAACACTGTATACTCTCCTTGAAATGTAAAGTCACTTTTTGTTGCTCAAAAATGTATTACAGAGTAATTTTTCTTCCTAATAACTAGAGAGAAACCAAATTCAATGGGAATCTATAGGAGCTATTTCCCTGAGACTATCTAACACTGATGACTTTTTTTTTTTTTTAAGATTTTCTTTTTCCCAAAGGAAACAGGCTGGATGACATCTGGACCACTTATTTTATGCAATCATGCATTTCACAGCCCAGTCTTAGGCTTCTCATTAAAACATCCTGCATCTCTGTAAAATGAGGGAAAGTCAGAGTTGAGGACTGGTTAGTGGAATCTTTGAGAAGCAGTAAAGATGAACCATGGAGATAGCTGGGCATGGCTCTGTAATTGGCTGTTTCTCTGTACATAGGCTTTCTGACGTGTATGGGGCCCATAGGACCCATGACGTGTCTCATAGCAGGGTCCATAAATTCTCTGAAATGTGCTGTTGTTATCCGCTGCCTCAATGGAGAGCCTAGAGGGATCCAGGGCCACTGAAGACAGATTTCATGAAACATTTGGGCACTGCTTTCTCCCTGTTCCCTTCTGGTACTCTTCATAAGTGGGACCCGTTTGAAAAAAAGTAGCAGAGGATATGACAGTGCAGTGATGACTTGCATATGTTACTTTGAAAAGTGCTGCACTGAAGAGCTTCTGTCGCTCTTGAATGCTTTGGGTGAAGCCTCAGCTCTTCTGGAGCTAGCAGAGTTTCCCTGCAGGTGTCAGTGGAGTCAGGATTTAATTCTCTGGTTTATGTATCATCTATATTGTGCAGTGCTATTGTCTTAAATATTTTCTGATATTTTATAGCATGAGATATGTGGATATGCATGGATTGTTCAAAGTATCAAAACAAGACACTGACAGCCTGTTTTGGTTGGATATGAACTTATATAAATGTTTATAATTTTTTTATTTTTTCTATTAAGCAATCATCACATAATTAAATGAAATTTTAAGAATTTGTCTGCATGGGGTATTAGCTAAGCTACACAAGACTCTGGATTTTCTCTGAGTCTTGGTAATGCAAATTATATATGAAATGCATTTGTCTTTGTACTGAAATATTCTAAAGCTTAATCAATGGTGGGCCTCTCCTTACAACAGCCTTGTCCCTTGAGATAGGATACATAAGAAGCTTTGTAAATGATATTTCATTTGACTAGGACAGGACATTCATCCTCCTGAATTATATTCTATTGGAAAGAAGGTGATGAATTAAATGGAATATATGCATACTTGCTACCTCTGTTATTCATGCATAGCTGGGATAGTCCATCATCTCCCACTTTTTTACAGGAGATAAGAATGGGTGGAGACCCCCACAGCATATTTCTGATTTGCAAAGACCACTCAATAAGATTTTCTGCCTTTTCTCCCTTCTGAACCTGCTACTGAGATAGTACTATTCCTTTCATTAATATGTAATGCACAGGAGAAATATTGTCTAAAACATTTCAGCTGTTTATTGAAGGAGATTAGCACATACATGCACAAGTGTGTTTCTATATGAAATTCAATAGATTAGGTTGGTTTTAGGTAAGGAGTATTTCCAGGTGATTTACAACTCCTACCCAGAGTGGCTAGAGCTAGTTGTAACAAAAGATAACAGCTTTGCTAAACACTGCTTGGAGAGCTAGGCAGTCTGATAAGTTCTGTAAGACAATTATAGAATTATTAAGTGTCTTAGTCTGGTCTGGGACAAACCATCATTACAGTCATAAACCTATATTTTTAAGTTAAAAAAGTGTGTTTATGTGATTTAAGGCTCATCCTGCTACACACAAAGGAGCACAGAGGCATAGTGACAAGTGCGTGATCCCCAATAACCCCATCAGAGATGCAAGCCCCAGCTCCTGTTAGGGTTGTCCCAGGAGAACCTCAGCCCCAGTATCCAGGTGTCACACTGGAGGAATCGCAGGCAGGAAATGTCAAGATGTTTCGGGGAGGAACAAGCATGGGACAAAGGGATAAAGGGATAAAAGGGGCTGGTCACATGTAAACAGGTGGCTGGGCAGTATCTTGGTCTGGCCATGCTCTATGCCTGATCAATGTAGTCTGTCCTGTTTTCTTATTAAATGCCATTTCTAGCTGTTATCCTGCGTGAAGGACTCTGTGTGCCTTTGTGTGTATGGGTGTATGACTGCTGGCAACTAGCGTGAGACCAGGGGTCAGAACGCTTGTGTGTCCATGGTGCCAGTGGCTGGAGAGACCAGAGCGTGTGCATGTTGTGTGGGTATGTATGTCAGTGCATGACCACTAGCCAGCATGTGGCTTGGGAACCCGTTGTTAGAGTGACTATAAATCTGGGCTGAATAGCAGGGAGACCGATGTGGTCTGAGAGTCAGCTGCTGGAGGGAACAACTGCTAGACAGGCTGAGTGCCTAGGGACAGCTACTGTCCTTAGTAGGTAGGACATATATACATATATAATGTGGACACTCCCACATTATATATGTGTATGTTTCTCACTACTGGGCCTTCATCGTGAATTGCCATAGAGGGTGACAAGATTAGTTCATTTGTGCCATCTGTGTTTGTATGAGTGTTTTTGCTGTCTTAATTTGTGTAGCCAGCTGTGTATATGTATGTATATTGGGTTGAGCGTGACTGTGCCCATTGGCATTCATGCTCAGCCTCACTACTGACTGGACCTGGGGACATGGAGCTGCAGCAACCTCACCTCTTTCTGCCTACTGGATTCAGAAACTCCTCAAAAAAAAATAGGTTGATGTTAGCTGGATGTGTCACTTAAATGCGTTTGATGTCCATAATATGTTGGGTGAGCAATTGGCTGACAGGTTGGGCTCAAAGAGTTATAGTAAATGGGGTTACATCAGGCTGGTGGCCAGTCACCAGTGGGGTTCCCCAGAGCTCAGTTTTAAGACCAGTGCTCTTTAATGTTTTTATAAATGATCTGGATGCAGGAATTGAATGAACATTAAGTAAGTTTGCTGATGATACTAAATTAGGAGGAGCTGTGTACTCCCTTGAGGGTACAGAGGCCTTACAGGGAGATCTGGGTAGACTAGAGAGCTGGGTGATCACCAACCATATGAAATTTAACAAAAGAAAGTGCCGGATTCTCCACCTGGAATGGGGTAATCCTGGTTATATGTACAAATTGGGGGATGAGAGGCTGGAGAGCAGGCCTGTGGAAAGAGATGTGGGGGTTTGGGTTGATGGCAAGTTGAATATGAGTCAACAGTGTGCCCTGGCAGCCAAAAGGGCCAGCCGTGTCCTGGGGTGCATCAAGCACAGCATAGCTAGCCGGTCGATGAAGGTGATTGTCGAACTCTACACTGCACTGGTGCTGCCCCACCTCGAGTGCTGTGTGCAGTTTTGGCCTCAGTATAAGAATGACATCAAGCTATTAGAGTGTGTCCAGAGGAGGGCAACCAAGATGGTGAAAGGTCTCGAGGGCAAGGCTTATGAGGAGCAGCTGAGGTCACTTGGTTTGTTCAGAGAAGGCTGAGGGGTGACCTCATCACAGTCTACAATTTCCTCAAGGGGGGCAGTGGAGGGAGAGGTGCTGATCTCCTCTCTCTGGTGACCAGCAGTAGGACATGAGGAAATGGAATGAAGCTGCATCAGGGGAAGTTCCAACTGGACGTTAGGAAAAGGTTCTTCACTGAGAGGGTGATCAATTACTGGAATAGGCTCCCAAGGGAAGTGGTCACAGCACCAAGGCTGTCAGAGTTCAAGGACCATGTGGATGATGCTCTTAGTCATATGGTTTAGTGTTAGGTAGTCCTGTGAGAAACAGGGAGTTGAACTTGATGATCCTTATGGGTCCCTTCCAACTTGAGATATGCCGTGATTCTATGATTCTAATAAACACACAAAAGTTAAAGAATCATTTCAAACCTCACAGCTGATGCTTTTATTGGGCACTCAATACTTTTTCTCCCTTCATCTTCTGCACCCTCATTGCACATTTCCCACAAGATCTCCTAACAGCAATCCACAACAGGGCATGAGTGGGGGTCTATGAAGAAGACTAGAGAAGAGTAAGGAAAAGCTAAAGTTCATCAGAAATTTTCAGCTCCAGGATGGACTGCATGACATATCGCAGACAAATGGGAGCTCACTCTGCTGGCATTTACCACTAGACAAGAGGTATATGGTTGCATAGCACAACCTACCTTGCCTCTCAGAGATATGACAGGTTTTATTTTTGTTTTCTGTTAAAAAAAAAAAAATCTGATATCCTCACAGATCACGGAATTAAGAACCACCTGCACACAAAAAGAGTGAAGGAAACATTTCATTTCAGCTTATTTGCGTATCAGTAGATGAGGCAAAACAGCCTTGTTTCAGGATACTAGAACAGGATTTAGGCAACCTTGGTTCAGTTCCATGTTCTTGTAGAAACTTCTCACAAGATTGTGGGTGTGCTCACCATGGAGTGGTTTTAATCTTTCTTCTGGCCCTTAGAAATTTAGGTTTCAAAGTTTTGGGAAAAGGCCATCTTTCTCAGTGGTCAAGATAATTTCTTTTTCTGCTTGAGCAAAGGCATAATTTCATATTAGCAGCTGCCTAATGAATGGCAAAGTAATCTTGATATAATGTTGACATTCATTACCATCTAAAGCAATGCCTACAGTAGGGCTAATTTGTGATTGCAGATTACAGCTATTCTCTATTTCAGCAATGCTGTGCTTTGCACTGGTCTAAATAATCTTCTTCCTTACCTTCCTCAAGCATCTGTACCACCAGTCATGCTACGGTTTTGCCAGTGTACTTACTGTGTCTACACGTGAGGAGCATCTGCTCACCCAGACGTGTTGAACGAGGATCATATTTCTGCATACTCCTGATTGCTGAAACAGGGCTGGCAGGAGGCTGTAGACCTGGCCGAATCTCTTCAGCCATCTGGTGCTTGCTGGCTTTGTAATCCCAGATCACGCCAAGATTTATAACAAAAGCATTGGCTTTACAGATAAAACCAATTGACAATAGTGTCTTTTTGCACAGGAATGCAAAAATCAGAGAGCATAGTTTCTTTCTGCTGACAGCTTCCTCCAGTCCCATCTGGCATTCTATGCGCTCTGATTGAACCCATATACCATTAGAGGCAGTGACACATGCTAACAGTTGCTATAGCTTGTGATCCAAATACAACTAGCAAAATCTTTCCTGAATAGTAATGTCTTCTATTTATCTGTCTGAATCTGAAAGTTTCCTCCTCTTCTGTGTTTTAAATATTTTCCATTTTTTTTCTTTTTTTAACAATTGCATGATGAGTTTAATTACAGCAGACAGTTAAGTAGGAGTTTCAGTAGGATTTCAATTCACTTTTTAAGTGAGTTACTTTGGACATTGTTTCATTATATTATGGAAGGTTCTGGTTCCAGGAACTACACAACTAAAGTGATTGTCCTTTGAGGTGAAAAAAACCCTCATCTTCTGTTTTCTTTTTTTCATCTATTTAGATTACAGTTTTACAGATTTTTAACGAAAATCCTGATATCTTCATATATACTTCTTCAGTTTAATCATTACTGAGTACATGACCTGGATAACAGATCAGTATAATTTCTGCAATATTTATTCAGTCCTAGGTAAAAAGCCAGATGTAATACAAATTCTTTGCAGGATAATCTATTATCCTGCAAACTCTTCCTGACATCGGTGAAAAAGGATTTTGATATTGCTACTTATATGCCACTTCCTGATGAGCCCCAGATACACTGAAGATCCTGATGTGTGACTCCTACTTAGGATTAGCCCATTTGTTTCATATGAGAAAGGGCTGAAATTGCCTGACCTATTTTTATTAACTTTCTTTCTCACTTAACTGTAAGCAACTCTTCTCCTTTTCTTTTTTTTCCTTCCCCTTCCTATTCCTCCACATCTAGCTATCAATTTACAACTGCTGCAGGGCCACCATTTCTCAGAATATATAACAATGGGTGGTATTTAATCAAAAAGCAAATAATAAAGGGAACAAAGGCTTCAAAATCAAGCTTTCCTGATAAAAGCCAGGTGAAAAAATCTGTCATGGCACACTACAAAATGTAGGTGTTCTACAGAGTGGATGTTCAATCAACATTACACCATCTCTCTTGCAGAGAGGATGGTTTCTCCTGCAGTGGTGATGCTAACCCCAGGGCCTGACAGACCTGCACTCAGATGTCTGTTTTGACCTTCCCTTCTGTGACTGCTGGAAGGACATTTGTCCATTCTGTTCCCTTGCTCTCTATGAGTGTTTCTGAGGTTTTGTGGTTTTGTTTTCATTTTGGTTTTTTTTGTTTAAATGGAGAGGGCGTAAGTTGGAAAGATATGCTTTGGCACCACATGACAGCTTTTGCTGTTATTCTGCACTGCGCTGAACACAATCATGGTGGGAGGGATACTACCCTTCTCTGGCCTCTGACATTTCATTTCATGAGCTATGATGATACCTATGAACTCTGTGTTTTCCAAAAGCCTTTAAAGGCAGATAATGACAGTAACTTATACAACTTAGTCAAATCAAAACATTTGTTAGTCAGCTAAAGCAAGATGCCACAGGGGAAAAAAGGGTTAAAATAAGAAATGGGTCTCTCTCACACTGCAATCTTTCCTGTCAGTCTTCTGTAAATCCATCTTTGCACAATTATCTTTGTTTCTGGGTTAGAGAAGAGACTTCGCTTCATACAGTTGCTTTAACACAGCCTCTGTGTGTATCTCTCAGTGCTTCAGAAAAGGAAAGAGTAAATTTTGGAGTTTCACGGTAGACTTGTTTTGGAAGAATGAATACAGTGGGATGACTGTGCTAATATTGGTTTGTAGGGGTGTAAGTACACGTTCATTACCAATGCAAGAGAAACATATTGGCCTTTATTTCTGGAGGTGAAATCTCAGGTGAATTTAATGACTTCAGTGGGGGTTTTTTGCAGGATAAAGAACTACTAGACCAAGTAGCATCAGGATGACAAAGATAGAGCATGTTGACATGCTATAAGGTATGTGATGGGGCAACACTTTATAAAGTGAGCCTTTATGTCTATGTGTACTTTAACCTCTACATTTGTATTTTGTATTTAATGCAATTATATATTACTCAGAATTAATCACTCCCCATTTAAGGGCCTAACTGCCCAGAATAGAAGGATGTTCAAGACAGATTGTTGGTATTGGTTGCCAAACTTGCAATAGTTTTGAACATAAGTTGTAAAAGTTCAAGTGTTAGAAGTGTTAGTGTGATGTTCATTACTAATGCTCCAGGATACACAGGATGAATCATCTTACTCTGAAAGCCCTATAGCAATAACATTATGCCTCAGTAAAGTAAGAATGTGTTTTAACTTATTGTCACTTGACTAAGATGATATCATAAGCTTTCTCCTCTGCATTTGTTAGAGGAAAGTTATTTGATTTTTTTCCACAGATAACTCGTGTAGAGAAATGTATATGTAGAGGAATAGCTCATAGTGTCCTTCAGACACAATGAATAGTTTTGTTCAGCTCTCAAGATACATGCAATAATACTGGCTGTGAATGTGAAGAGGGGAAAATGCATAAACTTCACTGATTTCTATCTTTACTTTATGAAAACATGGCATCTGAAATCCATTGCCTATTTTCTATACATATATATAGAAAGCATGTGTATTAATGTATGTTGCTACCATATACCATACTTCTATGATGAAAGACATAGTTGAATCTTTTTTTCGCATGTTATGCTTTCTGTTGGCTGTATTTTTAGTAACATAGATTACAATTTACTCCTTAGACATCCAGAAATGAGGGAGACTTGGGAAGTACAGGAATAACTGAGCATGCCCCAAAAAGAAAACTAGGGGAGTTGCTCTTTATGTGAGGGAGCAACTAGAATGTATCAAACTCTGCCTAGGGGTGGAGGAAGAATGAGTCGACAGCTTATGGGTAAAAATTAAGGGGCAGGCAAATATGGGAGACACTGTTGTGGGCGTTTACTACAGGCCACTGATCAGGACTGATCAGGACTGATCAGGACCACTACTGATCAGGAAGAGGAAGTCAACGAGGCCTTCTACAGACAGCTGGAAGTAGCCTCACAATTGCAGGTCCTGGTTCTCATGGGGGACTTCAACCACCCTGATATTTGCTGGAAAAGCAACATGGCGAGGCACGCACAATCCAAGAGGTTCCTGCAGAGCTTCAGGGATAACTTTTTGACACAGGTGGTGGGGCCAATGAGGCGAGATGTGCTGCTGGACCTTATACTAACAAACAAAGAAGGTCTGGTTGAGGATGTGAGGGTTGGGGGTAGCCTTGGCTGCAGTGACCACGAGATAGTAGAGTTCAGGATCCGGCGTGGTAGAAGCAGGGCAACAAGTAGGATTACAACTCTGGATTTCAGGAGAGCCAACTTTGGCCTCTTCAAAGACCTGCTTGGAGGAATCCCATGGGTT
>WAAD01029563.1:34966-47070 GCA_013389945.1 Fregata magnificens
AAAGAAGGTTATCAGAAGTAGTCAACAGGGATTCACCAAGGGGAGATCATGCTTGACCAACCTGACAGCCTTCTATGATGGCATGACTGGCTGGGTAGATGAAGGGAGGGCAGTGGATGTTGTTTACCTTGACTTCAGCAAGGCTTTTGACACTGTCTGCCATAACATCCTCATAGACAAGCTTAGGAAGTGTGGGTTAGATGAGTGGACAGTGAGGTGGATTGAGAACTGGCTGAATGGCAGAGCTCAGAGGGTTGTGATCAACAGCGCAGAGTCTGGTTGGAGACCTGTAACTAGCGGTGTTCCCCAGGGGTCTGTACTGGGTCCAGTCCTGTTCAATGTATTCATCAATGACCTGGACAAAGGGATAGAGTGGACCCTCAGCAAGTTTGCTGACAATACCAAAGTGGGAGGAATGGCTGACACGCCAGAAGGCTGTGCTGCCATTCAGCAAGACGTGGACAGGCTGGAGAGCTGGGCCAAGAGGGACAGAATGAAATTCAGCAAGAGCAAGTGTAAAGTCCTGCACCTGGGCACAAACAACCCCATGCACCAGTACAGGTTGAGGGTTGACCTGCTGGAACGTAGCTCTGCTGAGAAGGACCTGAGAGTGCTGGTGGACAGCAAGTTGACCATGAGCCAGCACTGTGCCCTTGTGGCCAAGAAGGCCAATGGTATCCTGGGCTGCATGAAAAGGAGTGTGGCCAGCAGGTCGAGGGAGGTGATCCTCCCACTCTACTCCGCCCTCGTGAGGCCACATCTGGAGTACTGTGGCCGGTTCTGGGCTCCCCAGTTCAAGAAAGACAGGGAACTGCTGGAGCAAGTCCAGCGGAGAGCCACAGAGATGATCAGGGGACTGGAGCACCTCTCTTATGAGGAAAGGCTGAGAGACCTGGGTCTGTTCAGCCTGGAGAAGAGAAGACTGAGGGGGGATCTTATCAATGCTTATAAATATCTAAAGGATGGGTGTCAAGTGGATGGGGCCAGACTCTTTTCAGTGGTGCCCAATGACAGGACAAGGGGCAATGGGCACAAATTGGAACACAGGAATTGCACATTAATATGAGGAAAAACTTCTTTACTGTGAGGGTGACAGAGCATTGGAACAGGCTGCCCAGAGAGATAGTGGAGTCTCCTTGTCTGGAAATATTCAAAACCTGCCTGGACGCAGTCCTGTGTACCCTGCTCTAGGTGTACCTGCTCAAGCAGGGGGTTTGGACGAGATGATCTCCAGAGGTGCCTTCCAGCCCCTACCATTCTGTGATTCTGTGATTGTGGTTCAGTCATTTAATATTTTCTACTATATATGGCAAGTGATTTTTTTTTATTATTTTTGACAACTTGCTACAGCCCTATCAGGTGTTAACAGGCATTGGATTTTAAAATAATCTCAAGTAAAACTAGTATTATACTCTGCTTGAAACAGCAGTGTTTCTATCAATTTTTACCAGATGGTGATTACCCCAAGGGGAAGAAATTAAAATATGGTATATAATATTTTTTATCTACCACACTCTACAGATTCAAAAATGAGCAGTTGGTTGGCAGCAGCTGAAACACGAAAACCTGTTCTTTTCAATTCCTTTGCAGCATGTGTTATT
This sequence comes from Fregata magnificens, assembly GCA_013389945.1. Taxonomy (NCBI): domain Eukaryota; kingdom Metazoa; phylum Chordata; class Aves; order Suliformes; family Fregatidae; genus Fregata; species Fregata magnificens. Next base: position 36,568 of record WAAD01029563.1, read on the forward strand.
TCAAAGGTGAAATACCATACCAAGTGTGAGAAACAAGTTACTAGGGTTAGGGAAAAATGACCATATGGAATGCCCTTTGATGGAAAAAACATAAGTTATGCTGCAGAGGATCCTGGATATTAAGAACAGTAGTTGAGAGAGGTCAGCTGAAGTGTAAGGTATGTATGACTTGATAGACAGCATTTCCAACATTACAGTTCATGTACGTGATCTTAAATTCTGATGTTTTCCACACAAAGCTTTATTTGGGGTTTTGCTTATCAATGCAGGAGTAGTAGGTAGCTGAACGCACAGCATTGATAAAGCCAAATAAAACCAAATGGCACTTTGGAGTGCCACAGAGTCAGTGATCACGTCCACCTAGAAGACCCTATCGCACATTGAAAACTTATCTTTCCAAGCAATCCAGCTTGAACGAATAGTAATATTTGGAACCAAAATGCTCACACCATTTAAAATCTGTGAGCCAATCCTTTGCTTTGGCAAAGACACACTCAAGCAATCCTTAGCACAGATAGTGAAAAAGCTAGAAAATGTCACCTTTTAATTTGATCTTTGTGAAATAGTTAACTGCTTCAGACAACTAACACAAGCTAAAGCATTATAAGACACATTTAAACTTGGATTTTTTTCCTAAGAGAGCACCCACAGATGTGGAATACTGGATAGAACAGAAGTACCCGAGGCACAGGTATATAACCCAAGAATTTGCTAGTAGGGGATTTCAGTAAATCCTCCAGCTCCCAGGTTAGGCAGAACAGGAATGATGGCCTGAGGACATTTTTTACTTTTTAGTGTTGATAATTCAGACATGTAACGTGATTTGGATTAAAATAAAAAGTGTCAAATGTTTGTGCTTAATTACACTGCATAACAGAATGGACTCAAAGGTGATTGCATGTCTTTAGCAAGGTTATAGTCTTACATGAGACACCTAAAGTTCTTTGAATATAGACAAACTAAAATTATAATTATTAGTGCTTATAATACACATCTGTGTTAGGATAAAAGAACAACCACATAGCAATACTGTCACAGTCACAACAATATGATATTTCAAAAACTGTTAAAACAAATGCAAGCACAAAGCTTTCCAAAAATCTTTAGGTTTTGGCAAAACTTTGAAGTGGTATATTTCTTACGATTTTGTGTGAAGAAATCTTCTTGTTCCTTAGCCTATATCTTGTTGAGAACTTCAGGAAAAAAATGACTATATTTTTACACGGAATCAAAATTTCAATATCTAAGGGGCTTTTGTTGGTTTTTTTGGGGGTGAGTTTTGTTTTGTTTTTCCCCAATCAGTACTTCAAATACTACATTTATGAGAGTCTGAATTTAAAAAAATATAAGAATTCTCCAACTCTAATTTTTAAAGGGAAATTTTTGGAAAAATATAAGCAGAAGGCACTCTAGACTGAAGTATGAATAGAGCAATGATCTTTTATTTTTATCTAGCCTTTTATATCATATTTTCTGCCTTATAGAATCATAGAATCATAGAACCATTAAGGTTGGAAAAGACCTCTAAGATCATCAAGTCCAACCATCAACTAACACCACCATGACTCCTAAACTAGGCCCTGGAGTGCCACGTCTATACCTTTTTTGAACGCCTCCAGGGTTGACGACTCCACCACCTCTCTGGGCAGCCTGTTCCAATGCCTAACCACACTTTCAGTAAAGAAATTCTTCCTGATGTCCAGTCTAAACCTCCCCTGACGCAACTTGAGGCCATTTCCTCTCGTCCTATCGCTAGTTTCTTGGGAGAAGAGTCCAACACCCGCTTCACTACAACCTCCTTTCAGGTAGCTGTAGAGAGCGATAAGGACTCCCCTCAGCCTCCTCTTCTCCAAGCTAAACAGCCCCAGTTCTCTCATCTCAGCCGCTCCTCATAAGACTTGTTTTCTAGACCCTTCACCAGCTTCGTTGCCCTTCTCTGGACACGCTCCAGCACCTCAGTGTCCTTCTTGTACTGAGGGGCCCAAAACTGAATACAGTATTCGAGGTGCGGCCTCACCAGTGCCGAGTACAGGGGCACGATCACTTCCCTACTCCTGCTGGTCACACTATTCCTGATACAACCCAGGATGCCATTGGCCTTCTTGGCCACCTGGGCACACTGCCGGCTCATGTTCAGCTGGCTGTCGATCAGCACCCCCAGGTCCTTTTCTGCCGGGCAGCTTTCCACCAGTCTTCCCCACGCCTGTAGCGTTGCATGGGGTTGTTGTGACCAAAGTGCAGGACCCAGCACTTGGCCTTGTTAAACCTCATACAGTTGGCCTCGGCCCATCGATCCAGCCTATCCAGATCCCTTTGCAGAGCCTTCCTTCCCTCGAGCAGATCGACACTCCTGCCCAGATTATGATTCAGAATACCACAAAATTCAAATTGAAAATAATATTTTGAATGCAGGAGAAAACAGGAGTGAATGCATCTCTAAAATACTTTTAATCTGATGTATCTTTACTTTTCAAGAACATACTTTGTGGTATAGTGGAAAGAGACAGAAAATGAGCTAATTGTTCCTAATTCAGAACCTGTACCTTTGTCTTCAGTTGTAGTGTCACTAAATTCACAGCTTGAAGAGTAAGTATGATATACACAGGGCAGATTTCAGCTGCAGAATGAGCATACCCACACAGAAGCTAGCCAAATGTCTGCCTTTCATATTGTATGTATGAAAGTAATATATGCATGTAAGATATGATATAATGCATATTTTACATGTATTCACCTAATTATCTGCATCTGGCATAACTGGGATTCATTCCAGGACAAGGAAATTTAGCAGAATGGCACTGCTGGATGATCCATCCAGTGAGCAGAAAAAAACAAACATCTGTTCTCCTTTCCTGATCATCTTTATAGTGTTTGATCTGACTGATTAGCAGATCCTACCACCTCCCTTTAAAGGAAAAGTATGTTAAAACCAGTTTTGGTCCCCCCATAAAGGTCCATCCTCTTGTGTTATAATAGGATCCTGTATATCCTATTACTAGGCTCCTCACAAGGATCAAATATTGATATATTTTTTAAATTTACATGTAATCTTCAGGAGACCTGGGGATGTGCCATGTAAGCCTGCCTGCCTGCTGCAATGTGCAGCCACATGGTTTACTTCAAGACTGACCCAGCGTTTGCATGAGATCTGCTCATGAATAAAAGAAATCTGAGCAAGGTAAGGCAGGGCTCTAAAAAGTGAGTGTGACTGTGTAGTCTTTTTGGAATTCAAGTAATGGCCTTGCCTTTATCGCCAAAAAAACTACATGTCTGGGGCTCAGAACAGTGAAAAACACTCCCTCCAGGCCAGAGGTCATGATCAGCATGACCTTCTTTTATTCAAGGAGGAAGAAGTCATCTTATGAAGGAGATGAAACTTACAGATACACAAATTTTCCTAGGAGTTTGTTACCTGTTTTAGCACTTCCTACTCAGATGAGAGGCATGGCTGTGTTTTTTTCCTAACCTTACCCTTCTAACTAATCAAATGCATAGCTACATATGAACTTGAAACAAAACATCACACTACAAAAAACCAAAAGCTCCAAATAAAAATCCAGAAATGTTCACCAAGAAACTACTTCTTTGCCTGGGGAGATGATTCACACATGAAATGTATCACTTAGCATATGCCTGCAAGAAACAGTCACTGTGGGTAGTAGGTAAAAACCTAGTCAGAAAAGAATAAGATAGAGTGCTCAAAATTTGCCTCATATGTTTAAATGCAATATTCTTGATTTAGTTGTACTTTTTAAGAAACAAGTTAGCTTTCAATTGGCATATAAATTAATTTAATAACATGCAGTCAGACAGGATTGTTATGACATTTCCAGCAAAAAACTGCTACATAAGAGGTTTTTAAGGCCAAAAGAGACCTTTAGCTAATCTAGTTTGACCTCCTCAGTATCATAGGCCATGAAAATTGTTATCGTTTTATGTTAGGGCAAAAATATGGTCAGTTCAAAAGACAATAAAAAGTTCTACATTAATGAACTATGAAGAAGGTCAGTCACACAAATTGGAGAGGAATGGCTGTAAATAATAAAAATTAAAAAATGAATATCCTGTCTAAAAATAAGAAGACTGAATATAGGCTAAGTCTGTTTCTATTCATAGTGACATATATCCTGATGTTAAACACCTTCAAGGACAACGAATTTCAATTTCACTTACTTCTTCAGCCTTTTTATACATCCCATAAATTTATTCCACAAGGCTCTGAAATCTGCAAGTTCATCTTATGCTTTTTGTGTTTAGTGCTCATGTTACATACAGCAACATTAACCTTACATGAACAGCAATGTTCAAACTAAGGAATGATAGTTTATGTCTATAAAATAAAAAAAATTATCATTAAGTAGAATAATTGTTACATAAGTTACATATGGACTCTCTTTAACATGGCACATATAAAGTTATAATAAAGTTCAATTTTTTACTTCATCTTCCCTCCGCAAATTTTTTCAATTACATTAATAATGATTGACTTTCCCCTATTGAATGATGTTGGTATAACTGGTTTACAGAGAAACATCAATCTAAATGTTTCCATTTGTAACTTCCTCGGTGACCTATTAATGGGTCCATCTGAACTGTTGAAGAAGTGGCTACAGAACAAGAAAAAATGTCTTTTAAATATATAATGGATTTGACATATGTTAAGGGAACTACAGCATGTATATAGACATTCAGGTAGTCACCAAAATGCATGTGAATGAACTCATGTTTTCTTATAGACAAACCATGGCAGATCTGATAGCTCAGAACATCTGTATATGTAGTCTGTAGAGTCAGTAATATCAGCTCAATGTCCAAAGAAGCATAAACTACCTCCTCCCTTCCCCCCTCTAAAAAAAAAAGAATCATGGACAAGCTGTCAAAATCATGACGCTTGAAATAATTCATGCTGAATTTTGTCTTTTGTTCAGAAGCTTTATATTCAGTTGTTGTTTCATTGTCAAACTGAGAATATTGTGAAAATTGCTGAATCAGGACCAAAATTCTGTTACGAACAATTCCTGACAGTGATATTCTCAGTACCAGTATTTTTGCTAACTATTTGTTAGTGCATAGCTTACTTTTCCTGCAACAGCTTATCTCTCTCTGACTCTCAGTTAGAAAATACATGGCCTCACAGGCCAGAGGGCTTTTATCATAGTTGATACAATATGAATGAGCATGAACAAAGCCACTCTCAGTTTAATCACTATAAGTTTGTATTTTAGCTCCCAACGGAAAGCAACTGTCCTCAGTACAAAGCATACAGCCTCCCTAATATTCATGGTTGTTGGAGGTTCTCTGTGGTTAAAATTGTATGGGGTATAAAGCAATGAAGCACACCATTTTGTATTCACATGTTACGTCCCTTATTGGTCACTGCTGTCAGAGCTCTGTGGTAGAGATGCTCCAAGTGCTGTGCTGCTGAGATTGTGATTAATGGCAGTTATCAACTTGGACTCTCAAAGAAGTGACATAAAACTGATGGTAATCAGAGTGTTTATCTAACCACTGATGTATGACACATAAAAAATGGGGAAAATGTTAATGCATGCTGAGCGTCATTAGTAGCTTAAACTTTAAAAAGCATTTGTGGTATATTATATTTTTGATGGGTTAATTATAGTGCTTTAAGTGCCTTTAGCAAGTCATCTGAATATTTTACCCCCATGTAAATGAGTGGCATTTCATAGCTTAACCTATTACTATGTCAGAGGTTGAAAGGCTATAGAATGAATGAAAAAAAGCCAGAGCTGCTGACCATAGGAAGCACTGAGGACATCATTGTCACAGAACTTCTCTTTCTTCACCCATACCTCTGTCATTTATCTCACCACAGTCACTAACCTAGAAGCATTTATTCCTGGTCCAATTTCACTTCTACTCAGGTGTCTGAGCCTGATTTCCCTCATGCTTGCAGGCAAATCTATCTGATTTCAATTTTAATCAAGGAAAAGGAATTACAAATAAAAGAGATGGCTTAGCAAGCAAGGCCAAGGGATTCTTTTCCCTATTGATTTGCAAGATTAATTAAAGCTTTGTAAAATAAAGTGGGGCCCAACATAAATACAACAAAAATATCATCTGTAACTTTTTGAATAACTGATTGGAAGATGAATCCACAAAACCAGATAAATAATTCTCTGCAAAGTCTATCATCATTCAACTAAAATGATCAAATACGCTAAATAGCAGATGTGTTCTTGCTTTCCTCTGTTGAAGTAAAAAAATTTGCATTCATTTTGCTGGAAACAGAAATGCCACAAGCTGCACAGCCAAAAATGTGGTTATACTAGTCCAAAGGCCAGCAAAATAGTTAATTCCTAAATCAAGATAGAAATTGAAGCACAACAAAAGCATCAGCTAGTACAATTGATAGCCCAGGAAGCAGGCCAAATGTCTCTGTCCTTGACTACATATAAAAATAGATCTATACATGATACAAGTAAAGATAAAATTCCTGTATATCAATTGCAAGATTTTGATCCAAGACAATTTTGCCAGGAAACAATTTTCAGAATAAATGGAGATTTCCATATCTGAGGGATCAGTCTTATTGCTGCTATGGAAACAAAAAGAATAAATCCCATGCAAGCTTTTAAAATGCATGTTGGTGACAGCAGGGATAAAGGAAAAGTTAGAACAAACCGAAGTATTAAGTACAAAGGACCTGAGTATTATATGCAAAATGTCATTGAGCCCCCGCTCTTCTCACTTATTCCTCAATTTAGTAAGACTTAATTAGTAAATTAGTAGAACATTTCTGAATTTAAACACAACAGATACAATGCCCCAGCTGCTTTGCTTCATATATTTGGTGTTTCACAAGACCGCATGCCGAAGCTGCATAAGGGTAAGATTTTCAGAGACATATGACATAATATAAACAACAGTGGTAACAGCTAACACTGTTAGGTAACACTTTTAACACTTTTAGCGTTGTTAGCTGTTAGGCAGCTAACTATACTATGTAGCCATGAACTCCTGTCCCTAAGCAATAATTTTTTCTTTATTTTTCAGCAAAGCTGCCTCTGGAGCAGGGTGGTGCCATGTTACCAGTTGCAGCAGCTGGATCCAGGTTCAGGACCCCTTTACAGATTTCCCCTTTAGCAGCAGTCTGTCTCTTCCCATTTAAGAGCAGCAGTTCTCCTTTTTTCTGTATGAGTAAGCATCCTTTTTCAATGTCACCTGCTTTCCTTCTCCCTTCTTTAAGTGGCAGGCCAAAGGGAGGGCCTGTTACCTATTGTAACCATTAGCAGCAGACCTTGACTGTTCAGAGTCCTTGACGGTCTGTTAGAAGCTCAGCGGGTACCTTTTAGACACAGACAGCCATATCGGCTACCTTCAAGCAGCATAATTGGGTCAGAAAGGAGCAAAACCAAAGCATCCTCCCAGTGGAAAAGTCATCATTTCTACAGCTGATGGAACCAACTCTCTGGCTCCTGCACAGGGAGTATTTCAGAAGCAGGCTGTGGGAGAGGGATGGGATACTGCTGTCTGAATGGGCAGGTCATAAGTTTCTGGTGTATGTTAGTGGCGTGTTACCTCCCCCTGAGGTGAATATTAACTGGTCAACAGAACTGGGAGATGACTCATAGCTCCCTTATAGCTAATCAGTGCTCCTTGTGTCAAGCAGATCACAGGTGCAGGAGAGAAACTATTGCTTTTGTGCATTCCCAAGGCAACACATCATCACAACAAGCAGTAGAGGAAGTCAGGGCACTTCAAATGCCTTAGTGTTTTTGAAGTCACATTTTCTTCCCTGACTGCTCTCTTGTTCACTGATGCAAGGAACCAGTGACTGCACATAGTGATAGCAAATTATATCTTCCCCTGCATGAAGATTCAGCCACAGCAAACAAGTTGGTCCAGGGCAGGATGTATAGATGTTAGAAAAGCTTCCAAAGAGCATTTCTATCTTGAAACCTGTTGTGGCAAACTGCAGAGACCCATGTAACTCAGTAATGTTGAGCAGCATGATTTCCTTCTGTGCAGGTATGATTTAGATTATCCTGGATGAGACTCTGGTTCAATAGTCTGTTAGGCAATTCCATAATCTAAACATTAATTGGTTGCATATCTCTAAATTGCTATTATTTCTTGGTTGGCTTTTGATTCAGCTAAGCTATGTGGACTCTATACATTCAGCATGTAGACCTATAATGGTGACACAATCATTTGGAAAATGACACTATAGAATTTTGTTCAGTGAGATTCGTGGGTATTTTTTGCTTACCTCTTCTATCTGTTAATATTTGCTGTATGTAGAAGTTAGTTTTATTCCATTTGGAACCTCTGTCAATCCAGAAAAATCGCAAAAATGTAAATCTGATAATAGCTTCAATAGTAACATTGTCCATCCCCTGTACCCGCTAAGATGAAATATATCTATGTCATTTCAGATATGTTTGTCTAATGTAGTCATGACATTTCCAGGAAATCCATACCAGTGTTTTACTGCTATGAAGATTTTATTTGATCTAACCTGAATGACCTTTCCTGCAGTTTAATCCCAAGTCTTCTCATTCTATTCATCCCAGACATGGACCCACATGTTTATAGAGGGCCATTCAGGAAGGTCATTGAGGACACCCTTCTTTGCAGGAGCTTGTCATGTATCTGAAAACTGTTATGGTGGCTTTTCCTCGCCCTCTTCAGTCTACTCTTTTCTAGATCAAGTAGTTGTTGTGGGTTTTGTTCCCTTTCTACTTACATCACACTTTCTCAGCATATGTTCATTCTTATTCCTCTTCTCAGTACTCTAAGTCATCTACTTCTCTCCCAGCCTGGGATTCCCAAGGCTGAACTCATCCCCAGTGACGAATATCTTACAAACTTGTGCAGTAAAACAGATGGATCATTTTCTGTTTTTCACAGGCAATACCTTCCTTGTTTGTGTATTTGAGCATGACTTTTGCCTTTTTTGTTATAGCATCATCTTCTTGATGCCTGCTTAGCTTTGTGACATACTGTAACATCTAGTTCCTCTTCAACAGTACAACCAGTTGTCCCACATCCTGCATATTTGCAGATGATTTTTTCCACCTACATTCTCTGGATGTTCCTTGAAGATGTCTGCTTTTGGTTTACTGCTATGCTTTTACTCCTGTCCAAGGGTCTCTCCCTTGTCTATCCTGCCCCTCGTCTTCACCTTCTTAACCAGCTCCTTCCAACTGATTGGTGACAACCACACCTAGATCGTGTCTCTGGTTTTTATATCAAAAAGCCTTCACTGATGAATAACAAGAACTTGCTAGGTAGCATTTGTCCTCCTTTATTTTGTTTTTCAGCAGATGCCTCCATAGTTAAATCTCCTTTAACAAGAGCAGAATGAGTTACGCAGTTTTAAGCTTTTTGAAATATCTGAGACTGCTTGTCAGGGAAATATTACTTGTATGCTTTAGAATGCAGGCTAGAAAAATCCCTATCTTGTAAATTTGGTAAATAAAAGTCAGTCAGTCACCTCAATACAGAGGTCTGCTGCCCTGAAGGAAGCAATGCTTTAGATGAATTGTTCAATATTTTGAATATACACCATATTTATAAAGTCACAAGATGCATAAAATGTGTCTTACTCCATATTCATCTAACACAAATGGTATGGTTCATTAAACAACATAACAATATAGGGAGCAGAATAAATAATGTATTTATTTATCTTAAGGTTGGTTTTGTAGTTACAAATCCTGCAAATTCTGCTTCTTAATTAACATTATTATCCTGTGCTGGAAATCACCGGTAAGCTTTGTTCAGCTGATTCTGGTTTCAAGGTTTGTAGTAGATCCCCAGCATATTGCCAGCTGTGTTAGTGTTTTCTTTCCTGTATTAGCCAGAATTTCTTCATTTCTAACTTCTTCTGCACATTGGACTTCAGAGGGAACAGTCACATCCTTGATCTACAAAGGAATAACTTCTCTTTTTTAACACTATCCTTCCCAAATAGCTCACACCAATTCATATGAAATCCCTTTCATTTGAATAATTTCTCTAAGTCTCTGTTATGCTTATTGAATCATACTCTTATTCTGTATTAAAACTTTTGACACTTTCTTTTTATTACACACACAAGGCACCAATACACATAGCAGACAGATAGCCAGAGCTGTTGCTAATCCCAGTCTTCCTTTCTGTTCTTCCTATGATCTTATTGCCCAAATTGTTCAGTTATTTTTCTGTTTGGGTGACTGTTGTACATGCTTACCTAGGGCCTTTTGCCACCAGTCACCAGATGCAAAGCTAAGCTCCTCTTTGCTCGGCTACTGAGCCAGTCTGCAGAGAAGGTGGTGAAGAGAAATGAGAACTCTCCTTTTTTCTTCTTCTAACCTTCCTAGAAGAATTAAGATGGTGATAAATTGAGATGGTGATGTATCATATAACATAGCCAACATAAAAAACAAAACAAGGGACACATAATCCAAGTGAGGCAGGAGTCTAGGCCTAATACATTATCTCTTTGCCTCTATATGATTGTTCACATCGTTTACCAACTAAAAAAACCCGAAACTC
>WAAD01029563.1:49736-76715 GCA_013389945.1 Fregata magnificens
ATGCATATCTAAGCCTGTCCACATAAATTATTATTTAGAATATTTTATAAATGTTTTGGTCTTTAATCTAATCTTTGTACACATACATATGAGTGCACACTCAAACATATACAACATAATAATAAAATAATATTTGATCTTTTAAATTTGTCTATTGGAGTATATATAGAAATTAATATTTCTTATACTTGATATTTGTAGATTATACATAAAAATCAATCACATAAATAATAAGCATTGCAAGAATGAACTTGCATGTTTTTACCTACCATAATATATATTTATTTTATTTTTTTTTTATCATGCTGCAGTTTCAATATCATATAGTTGCTGTGGCTGAGAAAACATTGTCCTTAAAGCTCATGTTTTCATGTGTGTTTCATATTTTAATAAAATATCCTTTGCCATGAAGTATCCCATGCTTCTTGTTAATTCAGAAGTTTGCTTTAAAATTTAAGTAAGTTATTAGTTTTCCGTCTGGTTATCTTCAGTTTTGAAAAAGAAGATATTTTGTACACACAAGTGTGCTTGTCAACTGGAAAGCAGCATTGTTGAAACAGAATCAAAAGGCTCCATGTTTGATGTCTTCTGGTGCTTCCAGAACAAATTCCACTTAACAAGCAAAAGGATGTTTTTGTTCCCTCTGCTTCTGCTCATCTCTCATCCCTTTTCTTGCTACCACCTTTACTTCCCTATCCTGTCTTCTTAGGGTACTTTTCTTTTTTAACTTTTGAGTATAAGATGTGAAACCTTAATTTTCTTTAAATGCTGTTCAATGAATTTTGAGCCTGAAATGTAGGTCTTTCAAGTCTGAATCTCTTTTGAGGTACATTTTTTGACTGCTAGTGGCTGAAGGCATATAATTTTTTAGATATATGTTTCTGTGTTTGTTCACATACTCCTTGAGATATGTGTTAAGTCAGCATTATTCCAAAGGGGAAAGAAAAAGCAACATAAATTTGAATAAAATCTCTATATTTTCATTGGTTTTAATTTTCTTCTGTTACGTATTTCATCAGAACAGTGTTAATGACTTTTTGAATCTTATGGCTGCTCTTTATTTGTTCTAGACCAAAACTGAACCTTGAATTGAACTCTGCAGGGTGAGAGGGAGAGAAAAGTTGTAAACAACAAACAGTGCAGGCCTCTAAATATTACCTAAGATTGCTTCCCAGTGTCATGATTTTATGACCCAATATCTTCCAGCCTGTCAGTCCCAGGAAGGATTGCCATCTCTCATTGCAAAAGACTCTCCTTTTTCTAATGTGATAAAGCATCCATTCAAAGTCAGATGGCTCATGAAATGTTGAAACTTAAACCTGTCACTAATCCAGGACTTCTTAATATTGACTGTCCTGCATATCAGGCCAGTGTAGTTCTCTCTCTCTCATTCCTTCACTTCTTGCTCTGAATCCCAGCTGTATGGAAGGGGGAAAGACAGGGACATTCGTATTTGGAGAGAAAGGAAAAGCTACCTTATATTGGGCTCTGAAATGTCTTTTGAAAAAATTTAAAAGTTCATTTTAAACAGTGTCTCTGTATTCTTATTATCAGGGATGAATAGTATATAGCCTCTTTTAAAATTATCTTCAAAAACAATGCAGAAATTTTGGAGTCTTTTTTTCCCTACAGGATAGAGCTATAGTTAAAAAAGGGAAGGATAAAAGAAGAAACTTGAAAGTCAGGGGTTCAGCTGAGAGGCAGTTTGTGTATTTAACAGTTTTATGCAAATCTCAAGAGGATCAGTTAGAAGCTGAATTTTTTTTAATTGTTACATTTAAATGATGAGTAAATTAAAATGTGCTGAAAGTAGCTCTGATAATTTATGCATTACAGGCTCCAAAAGCTTTTCTGTAAAGAGAAAAAAAGTTTTCCATTCATGTCAGAAAAATAATTTAACTGTATTCTCCTACAGTGATACAGCTGATAGTAATCAAAAGGCTTAATGTCTCTAGAGGGCTCTTTAGGGACCTTCATAGAATGTTTTACGTCCACCCTGTTAACACTGGACTCATGTCCACATCATGAACTTAACAAAATAATAATTCTTTACCAGTAGTTTTAGCCATTCACTGGTTAAACACACCAGGGATTAACAGAAACCGAGTCTAAACTACACTTAAAGATATGGGTAGATGTGACAACTTCAGTGTAAAACTGAATCACCTGGAGGAGGAGGACAAGGGAAGTGTTTTCTCTTCCACTTTCAGGGAAGAACAGTCTTTTTANAAAGATCTGAATACAATAAAACTTCAGGAGGTTGATTTTCAGATTTTCTTTGGCAAGTTTTTTCATGTGTCTGTGCCTCAAAGCTTTGTCTAAAAATGGGACTAACGATATTTCTTTTCTAGGCAATATCTCAACAATTAGATTACCCAAGAAAGGACAACCTCAATAATTTTGACAATTCAAGCACAGTGAGGGTTTTGTACTCTGTTCTAGTTTCAAGAAACTAATGTGATAAAAGTTAATAACAGCAGAAGTATTATGGTTAAAATGCAGAGAATATAATCTCTGGTACTGTCATTATACCTCAAAGTTTATCTCCTTCAATAAACATTAAATCACACAAATCTAAAAATAAAACAGTACCTAAATTTTATGTATTTTAACTTTGTTAATGCATTTCTCAGCCTCCAATTATTAAATAATTATATATCCTTCTAAAGATGTGTAAGGAAATTAATAAAGATTAAGCACCTAGCTGGCTAAACAAATATTTATCAAGCAGTGTTTTAATAATCTCTCATATTTAACAATATGTAAAAACACATCCCTGACCTCACATTACACTGTAAGTCAGTTGTTATATACCTATACACTAGGTATAGAATGAAAAAAAGTAAAGTTGCTGTGATGCCAGCCAAAAATTTGTGGTTTAAGGACATGGTCTCTATTGGATACATATTAACTATTATGTGACTGTGAAATTGTGGTTTACCTAGCTATTATGTGACATTAGAAATATTATTCTTCCTAGGGAAGGAACTGGTTACAGTTATTTACCTGTACTAAATAATTTCTAGATTGTGATGAAAGAAGAAAAAAAGATAGAAGTGTGATTGAGCCTCATGCTAAAGGCACTTTTGCAGGTGCAAGTTGTCTTTGCAAAGTGTCTGCTTTCAAAGTATGTGGCTCTAACCTGCTCATGTCTAGACCTGAAGATACAGATTTGCGTTCAATTCAAGCATAATTAACTTTTATTACAAGAGCAGGAAGACATGGAGGACATGGAGGAGAAGGGTTCATAGCCATTCTGATAGGGGAAGGTGCTGCTGGAAGCCAAGAACAGAATATTTTTGGGAAGGGATGGCTTGGGGAGCATATAGGGATGCAGGAAGTACCTGAGATGGAATGGCAAAAGGTTGAACAGCACAGACAGCAGGAGCAGAATGAACTTGAACCTCTTCTCTGCAACACCCCAGCCTTGGTTTACTCAGCTCTGGTAGGAGGATATTCTCCCAAAGACTCTGACTGCAATCTGATTCTTCCTTTTGCCCTTCCCCACCTGCTTTCAGCAGCTCCATAGCTCCTCTCCCTTTCCTTCCACAAACAAAATCTTTTTCACTGTCACTTCAGCTAAAGCAGAGAAAATTTTATGTCAGCCATATCATTCACTTTTTCATCTCTTCAGCTCCAGCTCATCTCAGGTATATCTAATATTGCTAGTGGGGGAAGAAATTTATGGAGGTGTTTGGTTTGCAAGTAATGGGTCTGATGATCTGCATTGCTGTACCTTAGGTAGGTTTAGCTTTGTTGGGGCTTTTTTGTTTGTTTGTTTGTTTGTCATGACATGGGCATTTGAGCATATCAGCCAGGTGGGTTTCTTAGCACATATATATATCTAGATGATTAAATAAATGATGCATAAATGTTCCTTGGCCCACTAGGATTATGCCTTAGAACAAATGCCTGTTGTGTGGCAAAGGCACAATAAAGATTTAGCATGCAGCACACGACTAGTTAAAAGAAGGCATGATTGGCATATTCTGCTCAAAGAAGCCATTGCTTAGGGGTTTTTTATTCACTGAAGCAGAAACGGAAACAAAAAAACCCAAAATCTCCCCCAATATAAAAACAACCCCCAAAACTAAACAATAGCCCTCTGCCTTGTAGTGTTCTTATTAAAGCACACAAGGAGACACAGCTATTCTGTGAGGGTGGATGTGTGTGTGGGAATCCGTAACTGCTAGCATCTCACAGGTTTAGGAGAGCATGTGCATACCAGACTGTGTTAATACAAAACAGTGTGTTTATGTTTGTGTGTATAGACAGACAACTTGCAGTCCCCTTAGCTGTTGCTTTAGCAAATCCATATCTTTTTAATTCAATGAAGCTTTCCTCTGCTAGTTAAAGCTCCAGGAAACTGTCCACTAGGCACATAAAAGGAAATGTCCTTTCATCAGCTAATAATGTCTAGCAAGTCTCATCAACTGGTGCACTAATGTATTAATACACAATAATTCACTTTTTTGTAGAATTTATTTCTTCTCCATATTGCAATAGCTGAGTCCTACTTCAGAAGTGTCAGGGAACTTCTCCGTTCATGGGCTCTCCAACCCTGTCACTGTGCACTCATACAATTAACCATGCCATGTCTCCCTTCTGACCTTCTGAAAACATTACATTCCTTTCTGTTTCCTTGTTTTTCAGCACACTTATTCCTCTTCTTTCCACTCATTTAACCTTTAACTAGTTCCAAGATACACTGCTTAATTATGATCATGGTAGCAGGTGACCTGAAGCTTTTCTCTGGTTAACAGGACTGATTGTTACTTGATTTGCCTCCGCCTCGCTGTTTTTGACTACCAGTGCTGCAGGGGAAGTGAAGCACCTTGTTTTGTTAAAGCAGGGAGGAAAGAAATAATAAAAATAGTAATAATAATTAAAAATATCAGCATGGTAAAATGGTTTCGTGTTGCCTTCACAGCCTTTGTCAGCTGGACTCACCCTTAATTACTCCCTGCAGGTTGACTGAATGGCAACAGTGTGAGCAACAGCCCACAGAGTGGAGTGAGGTTGGTGTTCCATGTTTACCAACCATCAGACATGTTATGGCTAGGGAGTCCTTTAGTTCTGAGAAGGTGATGCTGCTTAGTAATATCCAATCTGCTCCAAGTCTGGTGAGTACATTGACAAATGACATGTACAAAGACTAAAGAACTGTAAAAAGGAAAAGGATATAGCAAATGGGAGGAAAAAAGAGTACAAGCATGTTTTTCCCAAGTAATTTTACTTTGTACATAAACAAAGTGCTTGTTAAAAAGAAGAAAAAAAAAGCTCTGTCAGATTGGAGTTCTGTATGAAATGTCACTGTATCAGATTCCACAGGCTGGATGTCGCAGTTGATACTATGAAAAAGGAGAGAGGTTCTTGTCCGGCTTGCATTTTTTTTTTCACACAGCAGTTCTGTCATAATGGCTTTTCAGTGTAACCAGGTTAATCTCCTAATTTAGAAGTTTGTCAGTATTTTTGCATGGTATATATAATTATTAATCCCTAATGTCATGATCTGAATTTTTGTGACTTGGATTATGTTTTCTGAGTTTAGAATACCTTGCCTGCATTCATGACAGGAAATATTTGCATATACCTACGTACAATGTTTAGTTGGCCTACATCCGTAACTGAAGCCAGAGGCTCTCTGAAGAATAAAAACCAAACAAAACAGGTGTCTTAAAAAGCCCCTGAAAACTCTAGGAATATACACTGTACTTTCTTTCTTAGTTTGGAAAGCTTTACTGAAAGAGCAGTTGAATTAGCATGAAAGCATTTACACAAAACAGGAAAGAGGGAGATACTCACAGACATAAAATTGCATGCAACTTCAAAAGGCATCCTTTGAAGCAGGTCTTTTTTAAATACTGAGAGTGCTGTTTAGAGGGAAACAGGAAGGCTGAATACCAAGGGATAGTGTTTTCCATTAAATGTTTTGTACACCAGAACATATGGTACAATGGAGATTTTAGAGTGGTAGAAATGTAATTACATTAATAAAATCTTGTCTCTGTGCTA
Source organism: Fregata magnificens (assembly GCA_013389945.1). Taxonomy (NCBI): domain Eukaryota; kingdom Metazoa; phylum Chordata; class Aves; order Suliformes; family Fregatidae; genus Fregata; species Fregata magnificens. The sequence continues at coordinate 55,752 of WAAD01029563.1, forward strand.
ATTGTACAAGGAGGTTCAGGTTAGAAGAACAACCTTCTATTTAATGTATTCATGATGTGTGTTGACACTTGAACAAGAAATAGTAACCAGATAAGGGGCAAAACATACGGTTCAGGGATTCCCGTGAGAAGCTGAAGGAGCATTTTTGCCTCCTCTAGGCAATACCCCTGGAAATCTGAATCAGAGTGAGGGACCTGTCAACAGAAGTGCCGAGACACTGGAACAAGATTGAATGATATCTAATCTTTGTTCATAAATAGTAACTGCAAGAGTTATCTTTTGTTGAAAGCTGTTCTTTACTCTTGCAGTAGTTCTGATTCAATTTTATTTGATTCATTTGTCTCTGTCTCCTACAAATGCTGCTTAACTTAAGAGAACAGAATTAGTGCCATTAACATCAATCACAGGTGATCCAAACAGGAAACCTAAAGTAGTATTGTGAGTCTTGAAATGATTCAAAAGTCATGAGATTTTCTAAAATAATTACTTTGAGACCTTTAATTTTCTATAGGTTTTTGTTTTGGTTTGTTCGATTTTTTACTTTTAAGGAAAACTTCTGGATCCAAAAACGTATGAAAACTTTTGAAGGTCAAGTCCCATTGTAAACATGCACGCAAAAAGATCCCAACATTTCTTCCTTTGGGAATTCCACCTGCAATACTTACTATCCTTCATGTTTTGGATATCATCTCTCCCCATGCTCTTACACACTCAACTGCAACATCAGCAGTGCTTCTCTCTAACTCTTAGACACCTAGTATCTAATATCTCCCCCCTGCCCCAGGTTAAAGAGGAAGAGCCATTTTGCATGTGGTCATGAATGGTGTTAGCACAATTGAAAATAAAAGCAGGTAGTAGCATTTTTTATTAATTAATGGGACATGGTAGCCATGATGAGTAAAATTTGACAGCTTTGTATCACCCTTTCATAAAAGAGACAAAGAAATACTCCATAATGCTTATGTTTATGATAATGAGAATAATAACAATTAGCAGCACTGCAGAAGTGTAGTCTCAGATAAATAGGGAAAGCACTCTGTCAAGAATAAGGAAAAGGAAGGAACCATAATACAAGTATTTTGACTACAACAGTTGGAAAGTCTAAAATAAAAAAAAAAAAAAAAAAGCCAGGGGTCAGAAGAAAGGTCAGATGTTAAGTTACAGCAACCCCTTCCAACACTTCTGACAGCATAACAAAGAAATGAAAAACTTGGCTTCACTGGAGTCCTTGAGAAAATCAAAGACTGTCCAAGTGCCCCCGGCAGAGTCAAGTTTTCCAGAATAGTCTAAATAGAGCGCAGTTTGGGACCAGAGGGAACAAGGGAACAAGCTTTATTCATTTTTTAGCTATGCAGCTGTCAGGGCATGAATTAATATTACTTACATTTAGCTGTTTCTTTAGCACATTTTTATTTCCAAATAATAAATTTGTTTTGCTTAGCTGATGCTCCTAATGCTTGGAACAATTTGTGACAGCCCTTAAACACGTGACTGCTGGGAAAAGAGAAGCCTTTAAATAATCCCTAAGCAATTTAATTTGACATTATTGATCTACATTTTTTAATTGATCTGAACAGCATTACAGGAGCAGCATTCTGTATTTTGCCATTTGAATTACTGTCTTGTTACTGTGCTGAAGTCTAGACACTGTCTCAGTTTCCAAAGGGCACGGGTGTCTCTGATGATGTCTTCCCACAGAACAGTACCAATCAGTTCAGGGTAAGATATTTTTGCCTGTTCATTACTGCTTCTTTGATAACTTCATCTGCACAGTCACCAGTTAAATTTACCTACTTTTATAGTGTCTTACATTTACTGCTATGTTTTTGTGTTGCTGTATCCTTGGAGATGGTTCAGACACATGACAAAAACACGATGCCAGTAGAAGTGGCTCTTGCTTGCTGGCTAGCCCAAATTCAGGGAAGCCTCTCCGCACCAGCAGTGGGGTGGATGCCTGCCCTGAGGAGCCCCAGCCCCATCTGTTTGTCCCAGAGCATGTTACAACCCTGTGACTGGACTCATCACCTGCCTCACCGGACCAGCCAGGAAGAGTCCTTTTGGCCTTCAGATCAGTCCTGCCTACAGCTAGCACCCAGGAGCATCCATGAAGGAAAAAAAAAAAAAGCCATACAAGTGTTGTCTTTAGAGGGATGTAAGCCTTTTTTTTGGGTGTGCTGAATCACATCAGGGCTGTCCAGGCACTGTGGTATCACATGTGAAATCACACCTTGGGGCCAAAGTGTAACAGAACTGCTGGGTTTTGGACAATTCGATATTAACCTTCATTCCCTTTTCATAAAGTCCCTGTGGACTACAGAGCTGTGTGACAGTGTTTGGTGGTAGAAACATTACCTCTACCTCCTGCAAAGTTAATTCTTCCACAAGATATCACTATAGAGTGATAGGCAGGATTCCTTCACATACAATTTTAAAGTTACATAATCTGTCTTTTATAAATCTAACAAAATAGGGCAACTTGGTTCTAAAGGTGACTTTGTCCATTAAAAATTGTCATTAAAAAAAGTTTAAAATGTGTGAAAAATATTTTTAAAAATAAGACTGTGAAACACAAATATTTGTAATGCTTTTTTTTTTTTTTCTCTTTTTCTTTTGAAAATCCAAACCATGGTACAGGATTCTAGAAATCAAAATGAACAAGCCACCATAAAAGGAAAAGTATCAAAATATCCTATTTTGAACAAAACACATTTTTAAGAATGTCCCCTCTTCATTGTATTTTATGTTTCTCTTTTTCCACCTTTTCCTTTAAGATTTTCTTTCTAGATATTAAGGAGATTTTTATTTTCCTTTGGTTTTAATGTTTACTGAATTAGAAAAAAAAAAAAATTCCAGTCTTACTTTGAGACCAGGAGCAGTTTTCTAGTTAATATGGTTATAAAAGTGACCAAATTGCTAAGATATGTTTATGTTACTAAATCTGTAATCATTATTGCTTGTGCTGGTACAGAAGAAATGATGGAATAAGCAGTAAGGATTTTGGTAAAACTTTTTAAAAGTGTTAGTGTGTATGTATTCCTTGCAAATTTTTTTTCTATTTTTTTTCCCATTCTTATAAAAAGTTCTATAATTTCCTGGTCAATATTTGTTAATATTATCCTTCATTTTTCCATACATTTCTTTTTATTTTCTTTCTCTCTAGACCTCATCCAAAGTTCCTTTAAACGAATGGAAAAATTGCCCTTGCCTTCAATGAGCTTTGCAAGTGATCCAGTATCTGAATCTGTTATTATTGATCTTTCATTGTCTTCTTACCATTCCTCATTGTCATCTTTTTATATCTCTTTTTTTGTTTTCCAAGTTCATGTCTTCCTCAGTTCTTCTGAGTAAGAAGGCTTTCACACCTGAGAACCATAAATATTATGCATATTATGAAGGACACATCTCAAACTAGAACCAAGGAGTCTCTATACTTAAGTAAGCCACCAAAACCTCAAAATTTAATTGAGCCCCATGTCTAACAATACTCTTATTATCATTAGGTTTTCCAGTGATACTAGGAAGAAAATATAGGAGTAGTATGTAATGGTCAAGGAGGTTTTCAAATCTATACATCCTCTGGTGTGTTTAAATGGTTATTTTCATATTGATTTATTTTCATGAGAAAATACTGTTAGATGCATTTGCCAGAATGCAGGGGTTGTTATCTTTACAATGAGAACAAAAATTCCTTGGTAAAGGAATTCGTTTTTGCTTGCCTTGAATCATCATCATCCTTCCTGTTCCCATTACCTTACCCTTCCCTCTTCCTCCTTATCCCTTTGTCTTCCTCCTTTTCCCCTTTTCTTTCCCTTATGTCTTCCTTACCCTATTTATGTATTTAAATCACAATTTTCTAATAAAACATTTGAAAAAGTATCTTCATGAAGGCAAAGAAAGAGAAAAAAAAAAACCAACAAAACAAAAACTGAAGACAGCATGAGAAGGCATGGTAAGAGTAGCATCTGCCATAATACTACAAGCAGGAAGAGTTGGTGCCTCATTTATTGTCAAAATGGAGCATATGGACATCATGGTGTTTTGTCATCAGAACATGGTGTTAATTAAGGCAAACATAATCTATTTGTAAAATGGTAATGTTTTTAGAATTGACAAATCTACAGAGTCTGGTAAGTTTGGAGGTTTTTTTTTTTACATCTTGAGAATCAAGGATTTTTCAGTGACAAATTTAGGGCTCTGTGCAGTCTTCAGTCATATAGGTTAATTAGCAGCTTCATATTTTCCATGAATGACCATTTTCAGTTCTTTACATTCCATATTTATCTGAAAAACCTTTCATGCAGATAAGGCCTTACCCTGTAGGCTGCTCATTATATAAACACTTAGTAAAAAAGTGATTCTTAATAACAAGAATAGTTCTCTATTTTAATAGGATTTTTTCTCACAGGTTGGAGCTCTTCAGGATCACACCCCAATGAAAGAAATCAATAAATCAGATATAAATAACATTTCTGAAAGGAACTTGCCAACATTAAAAAAAAAATTAGTATTACTTAGCTATAACATTTGTGTACCAAATATATGACTAATATATTCGTATGAAGCTTACTGGGGCTAGCAGAAGGAAATTCAAGACCCATTGTTGTTCATTCCAAACACCATCAACATAACCCCCAGCAAACCCCGAACCCCAATAGCCTCTGAGATAGTGTTTGAAATACTGAGGAAGAGAATTACAGTTATATTTCAATAAATGCAATAAGAATTTCATTAAATTCAATAGGAATACTAGAAGTTCATTTAAGATGATAAATTTCTACTGGGGAGAAATGGCAGAAAGACTTTATTAGTACATTATAGCCTGTGACCCACATATTTTTTAATGGAATATTGAAGGACAAACAGCTCCTGTGGGTCCTCACTGTCCAAAACCTTATTTTAAGAGATGCTGAGCTCAACATAAAGCTGAGTGTAGCAATCAACTTTTTATGATTCCAAGTTTTCAGGATTCCCCTCATTTTCCTCTCATAAAGGTTTTCTTTATAATTCATTGTAGCACCTAGCTGTTTCAATATATCAACTATACCATCACATTTAGCTTGACAAGCTCTTCTCATCATTGCCACCACTTTCTGGAAATGTATTTCTGGAATATGTGTAGAACGTCCCATTGGTGTCATTTGTGGCTCTGATATTCAGTTGTTTTAGGTTCTGCAACCAGTTTTGCATTCAGCTGACACTATTGCTCAAGAAATGGAGCACCTCCTTTTTCAATTCCAGAATAGCCATTTGCCTTTTTTATTTGCCTTTAAAAGGGAGAGTGAGGAATATTTCAGAAATAGATTACTGTGTATCTTTGCATAAGCCTTAAATTTGGCTTCCTGAGAACTTTGATATGTTCTGTAAAAGGTATATTATGTGCCCTATTTATGCTTGTAACTTTAACTCACACTGTATAAATTAGAAGACTGACTGTAAAAGACTGAGTGCAAACTGCAGAATGTTTTTTTTTCCTCTTTCTTTCCAAAGCTGAGCTCTTCTTTAAAGTGTCTTTTTTCATCTTTATCTTGGGGCAGTAGTGCTTATTAGAATATTAGGTCAATCTTCTTACAAACATGCCTTGTCATTTAAACCTTTATTCTTTCTTTTCCTTGTTGGAAATCTCATTGTTATAATTTTCTGTTGAGTAATTATTATAGATGCATTTAGTAAAGACCAATCCTGAATTTTCCATTTAGTGAGATTCCAGGTCAAACACAAAAGGAACAGTATTTTTGTTCTCCTTCCTCCTTCCCCCCTGCAAATACAGGAAATTATCCCATGGAAGTAGTATATGAAAGAATGACTAGAGAGCAGTTTTTATAGTTTATCACATAAAATTAATTTAATAAACAATTTATAATTTTATTAAGATCATAATCTTTTAGGTGATCATTTGGTTCTATGACAAGTCATTTCTTTTAGCAACCATCTGTCACTTTCTCCCATCATCTACTTTTCCTTATAGCCTCACTCTTTTCCAAATGTCATCTAGTCTATGACCATTTTCTTAAAACAATTACTCACTAAGCCTTCTGACATGGATCAGAGAAACACAGCCTTTGTTCTTGCCCCTGTGGTCTCCCAGTGCCCTGTGTGGCTGAGACTTCATTCTCAGTGAAGGGCAGGTCTTTACTTCTCTTTGCTTTTTGAGTGATCTTTACTCTGAGATATGGAAATTCTTGAAATCCCTTTAATCTGAAATGCCGTCAAAAAGACATCTCAGAAAGAAGCTGCCATCTTCTTCATCCAATTGCACGATCCGTAAATAAACCCCACCCCTGATTTTGTTGTGCTTTCCTAAATGATTTAAACAAAGATGGTATGAAGTTGTTTTTCTCACAAAAACTCTATCTTCATCTAAAAGTCTTATTTATTACTACCTCACAACTTGTATGGCATAAGGTAAAATAATGATAGACAAATGATCTAAATAATTAATGTTAAATGTCATACCTTATATGACTCAACATCTGCTACATTTACAAGAAGAAAACATTAGAATTTTTATGAGAAGAGTCTCTGTTTATTCACTGTAACTAAATTTTAAGATCTAAACATACTGGCATGTTTGTTAAGTTTAGCTATTACCCAGTCTCCTTCAGGTCTAGCACTATAAAGGAAACATGACTGTATGCCTTTATTTCACTGCAAAGGAAACTTGACTGCATGTCTTTATTTGTCAGATATGCATATTCTCATTGAAATATACCATATAGAAATTTACATATATTTTAGGCCCTGAAACTGTTGAATCAGTCTCACTATAAAATAAAATCATATTGACTATATTAAATAACTGAATAAGAAAAAATATAATCGGAGATGATCAGAAAACACCTTCAACTTCATTCTGCACAGGTTATGATTTTTTGAAAGTGCTGCGATAAACAGTGAAACAAAGTATTTAGAAACCCCACAAAATGAACAGATTTAAAATGCTTAATCAGGTGCTGATGGAAATATTTGTAATCCTTTTCAACAAATATGAAAATCTACCTGTGAAGGGAAAATTAAAGCAGAGCCTAAAAGTAAAAATTAAAAAGAAGTCGCTGGCATATATTATTTTTTATGAAGAACCTTAAGCTCTAACATATTATTTATTAGTGATTTCTTATAAACCATAAAGTATGTGGGTTATTATATACCACTTTCTAACAGAATTTGAGTTTACCGTGTTATTCTCTGACCAATATTCTAAAGATAATCTTAAAATATATATAACACACACCTAAAGATAACCCTAAATTAAAACAAAAAATCACAGATTTATTAAAATCAAAGTGTTGGGTTTTTTCTTTAAATATAAAAACAAAAATGGGCAAGCAGGTGAGCTATTACAGACACAAATGAAGAACCAAAGTAGGAATCAGAAGGGCAGAGTAAGGCTAAGCTTTATCAGATTACTGTCCACCCCTGACAAAACATTGATATTCACAGCAACTGATTTCCAAATACCTTTTCCCTCTCTTGCTCACATACATCCTTCCAGATCCAATGCATGGTTTTGCTTAATGAGGAGGGGAAACCCCTGCCAAAATGTATACATGCATTTACCAGTTATAGAAAATAACTGTTTCTTTTAGAACACAGCTTTGGTTTCCCATTCCTCTGATGCTCACACTAGCAATCACATACCCTCCCTTAACAAAATATCTCCTGTAGCCCATGTACATTACTAACCATATCAGGGGCATTCAGAGCATTACTGAGCTGTTAAGGGCATCACCCACAAATGTATTTGGTATAGATGAATCCAAGCCTAAATCATAAATCCTCCCCTGTGTATCTTAAAAATGTAGGCACATTTGTATTGACAGAATTATAGATTTAAAAAGATAGCTTAAGACCAGTTTATATAGGTTATGTAGAATTTACACACAATGCTTTCTGAAATTTTCTGGAGTTTAAGATAATAGGCATAATTTAATGATCTGAATGTGTTTCTCTGCTGGGTGGTTAGTCCTGAGACATTGCAGGTCTAATAATATCTGTAATGACACATAAGCTTTTCTTCATCATTTAGTATTTACCTATGTCATTTTTCTTAATTCCACTAATCTGTTCACTGCTTTCACACTCAGTTACCAAAAGAGTCTAAAAAGCTAAGATGAATACGTTAATTTTTAAAAACTGTTGAGAAAGGAAAACTTGGTGTATACCATGCATAAAAAGTATTTGCGGCATTTAGAACTTAGCCTATTTTCTGGTATTGCCACCAAGTTACACAGATTTTTACCAATTTGCATTCTATTAAAGAAATGCCCCAAAAAATAAAATTCTGAATGTACTCTTAAAGAAAAATCTCATATTTTCCCCAGAATCTGGAAAAATCAAAGATGACTAATAGGAAAATTGGTGCAGCAAGTGCTCCAGCTCCCATATATACGGGTTAAATTTTGACATGGATTGATAGAGAAGGAACTCATTTCTGTCTGCAATTTCTCTTTACTCAGCAATAACTTTATAGCTGATTGAGCAGAAAAATACACATTTTATATGGAAAATACAGTACTTCCTTTCCTTGTCTTCCTTCCCAATTGGCTATTAAACGAGAATCTGTAACAAACCTGCTCAGCATTCTTAATCTGTGGCAGAGGAGTTGTAAGAATTATACTACTGTACAATATTAACAGGAAATCTAAGGTTTTGTGGTTTTTATAATTTTTCCCCTGACCTTGTAGAGACACCTGTGTTACAAACTTGTTATTTTGTTAAGGGTGAATATTTACAGTTCACCTACATTTCTACTTCACTTTGTCAAGTTACAGTGGGTTGCTATTCTGACTGGAAGTAATCACAGAATTAAAGAGTTCTTTTTTTTATTTCCATGACCAGCAATAAACCACTAGCTATCTAATGCCAGGTTGCACAAGCCATTTCATTTACGTCATGACATATGAGAGCTATAAGCTTTCATTAAAAAGGAAATTACAGAGTACCGTCATTTTTTCTGTGCAAAAGTTGTTCTTATTTAAATAGTTTCAAATTTATAGAATAACATAATTTTTCTTTCTGAAGTCCAAATACATCCAAAACCAAAGCAAACAGCCCCATAAAAATACAAATCCACCACAATGAGTAATAAAAAAAAAATCTAGAATATTAAATGAGACCATGTTGTTGCAGATGTAGAAACAGGTCAAGTTAAATGTGCACAGATCCAGTGGAATAAATAGGTATATGGTGATTTATATCATCTGACATTTCTAGCCATGAATCTTTCTTAGCTTTTGCAGATTCCCTTTCTACATCAAAGAAATACATGCAGTGCTTCTGAAGGAGACTAAGGGACAGGGGCAAAAATAAAATAATTTTCATAAACCATTTGAACTTGGAATCACAGGAATAGTGTGAAAATAATGCATATCCAGGAAATGTTCCAGCAAGGATGCACAGGACATTAGTACCTGTGGCAAACTATTTTTCAGATTGCCAGTGTTTTAGTGAGCAGGTTTATCTGAAAAGAAATTATGAAGAACAGCATTCCCAAAGTAGTCAAGTATATGCTGGCTACACAAAAGAATTGCTTCAAAAACATACATCCTTTTACATGCCTTTTACCACAGGAAAAACGTTAAAGTTAGGAAAGGCTAAGGTGGATTGCCATCCTGCTTGTGTATCAATACAATTATTAATACATTATGATTGGCACTTTAAGAAATAGAAATATTTCAGGTATAAAAAAATCCTCTTCATTCTTCTGTCATAAGCTTTCTGAACTTCAAAGAGCCTGAGCATTAAGCCAAGTGTGGCTTTATGCGCCCCTGGATCTTGTGGGATATGTAGGAATGCAAATTTATTTTGTAATGTGCATTCCTCTTCCTGCAGGACCCTTGTTCTTCAACCAACACTGACAGCTGGTGACCTGTCTCGCCATGGTCTTTGCAGAAAGCTTGTTGTAGGTAGGTCCCTCAACAGAGACGGGGAAAATACCCATGAGCAGAGTATGCTTGTGCTAATTTTCTAACGGTTTCCCCAACCATTCTTTAAAAAAAAAAAGTTCCTCATGGTCCTAGTGGCCACTCAGTTGAGAAGAAGGCTGAAGGCTTTCACTTTTGAGATTACATGGGCTTTAATTATATTTGTACATGTTTTTTGACCTCAAAGGAGTTTCTTATACAAGGATCAAGGATGCAATTTGACAATTGCAGAAACACAATAAAGACTTAAGTCTTCATTAAGTCTTCCAGGCACTTAATGTGCCTGGCAAATTTTATCTATTAGTAACTTCAGTTAAAAAAAAAAAAAAGATAAATCAAAGAATAAATTTCAGGAACACTGGTGTCTGCAATCACCTGCCCTACTGTGCTGGTTTTAAACATAACGAATAAAAGTATTTTCATTTGTAACAAAAGCCCAGATGATCTGAAGATCAACCACACATCAAGATGCATCGGAGAATCGCATTGCAGTGACATTTTTACAAAGTCACTCTTCAGAGAATAACTTCTTAAAGTATGAGATTATGCCATGATCAAGGGCCTTCACTCCAGTGAAAGTCCAGGAGAAGTGCATGAATTTAAAAAGAAAAAAGTGGGATATTGAGGGAAGGTGGGAGAAATGTGGAGAAAAGAGAAGCAGCAATCAGAAGGGGGAAAAAGACGCTGAGAGATTTAAAAGGTGATTGGAGCAACCTGGTAAAAGAAGGATCAATATTAGCTGAGGGAGAAAAAAAAAGGAGGAAGAAGCACTGAGTTATTCAGAATGACTCTTCTGAAGAGAAACAGGAGTGGGAAATTGTCTACTAAAACAATTAAAAATTAACACTGAATCTTCACCCTAAGAGCTCAAACCAGCTGTGAGGCAACTATTATGCACATATTCCTTACACAGAACACTAAATAAAAAAGAAAGGTTTGAACACATACTGTACATTCAGTGACTGTTGAAAGGGGTTGGACAGAAAACAAAGTGCTGTATTTCCTTCAAAGAGTATGCCATCTATTCTTATGGATTTCAGCAAGTCACATCTGCCTACCACAAGGTCTAAGCATGTTATTCAGAAAAAGGGACTTTTTTCCTATTATTTTCCAAGGCTGTAACCTGGAAATGTTTTCCAACCTCTCCTCAAGGTTCATTTGCACATTTTCAAGGTACATTTTCCCAGTGAACGCTGACTACTGATGCCTATGGGGTATTATTTTTAAGCAGACAGTTCAAAGTCTTGTCCCTGTTGCAATCTCAGTTTCTTCTCATCCTCTTGTTATGAGGAGATCAGCAGTTATAAACTTCCCATTGCAGTGTGTTGGTCAGCAAGAAAGCCACATGGACATTAATGTTTATTAGCAAGCTTTTTAGCAGAGCAACAGCTAAAGTGGTCTAAGCTTTAAAACCCTCCAGTGCCAGCTGGAGAAACAGAAAATGTGTATGAGGCTTTAATTAACTGTAAAATCTGAAGTGAACTGCATTGCACAATACCTGGGGATTTCAGTGAAGAACATACATATGTTCTCTCTGCTAATTGAAGATGAGCTGCATTTTAAGGGATTACATCCCCTGAGGTCGCAGAGCCAGAGAGAGTAGAAGATAGGAGAAGAATTTTAAAGGCCTAAAGTAAACTTTCTGTTAATGGTCTGCCCTTCACAAGCAAAGTGTATTAACAGTTTATCTTTAAGCTGATTTACTGCATGTTCTGTAAATTTTATATGGAAATGGGAACGTGGCACAAAAAGGAAGTTTATATTTTTTTCTTCCTAGCCATAAAATATAAAAATGGAAAGGCTTCTTATAGTTCTGTGACAAAGCTCATACTTTGTTTTTTCTTTTTCATTAAGCACTGAGAACTTTTTTGTTTGTTTGTTTGCTTTTAAGAGGTTACAGAAGTAGGTTAAATAGAAAAGAAACTAATCCTGGCCGTAAACTCATCTAAAATGTAGTGGACAATTACAACACTCTAGTGACAGGGTGGTACTGCATTGTCTCTTTCAAAGAAGCCCAAAAGCTAGCAGATTGCATGGGGATTTCATTTTACAGCAGGGACAAATTACAGTATGTTGTCCCAAAAAGGGGTCTTAAAGCCCTCAGTTTTTAGTAAGAGATTCCAGCCCTCTCCTTCTTTCCCCTGCTCTCCAATCCCCTGTGCTTAGCCATTGGCTTTCTGGCAATCAGTTGGAATATTTTCCCCTCCCAGCCTCTTTGCCACACATTGGGAGGCACCTACAAGAGCAAGCAAACTGAGTCTTGCTCCACTCGCTGCTGCCTCTCTAGGACAAGAAGGGGGAGTAAAGAAAAAGTGAGATTAGCAGCTACCTCCGATCCTTCTCTCAGGGTAAGACAGACAATGAAATCGCTGAGCAATCTGGCATCCTTCAGACCATACTATGAAGTGACTTATATTAAAAACAGAGGAGCAGCTGAAGCATTACATAAAAATGCTTCATTTCATTCATTTTAGATTTGGTGCAATATTATGCCACCTTTTGAAAAGTGTTGACAAGTTGAGAGGGGCAGATTAAAAGGGCAGTGGAAATTGCTTTTAGGTGTAACAGAAGAAGTAGAAGTTTTCAGAGTATGCATCATGGTTGAATTCCATTGAGCAAGGCCACTATAGTGGATAGGAAAGCACTAGTACATTAAATTTACAGGAAAAGAAAATGTATGAAGGGGCTAAGAAAATGTGCGAAAATGGAGATTAAGCTGAATTGAATCTGCTTTCTTGATTAAATATATTGGGGCAGGGATATGAGGGAGAAAGAATGAGATGAAACGGCCTAGAGAAATGTTTCTCCAGTGTTTCTCCAAGTGGGAGAGTGGGTTTTTTTCTGTTTGCCTTTATCCATTGCCTCTTCCCAAAACTGGTGTGTGACTGAGATGAGTAACCACTGAATTTGGGTGTGTACCTGGTTGATCCGAGTCCGTTATATGGAAATGGGTTGTGGATTTGTAAAATTTTGGAAACTGCATGCAGTTCTAGTGCACAGTTTTCACAAGCTGAATGTGCATTTATCCTAGTAAGTGGCTGCGGTAAGCAGGGCATTGCTCAGTGTGCAGCATTTTTTAAAACATCACAGTCAGATCACCCGCATATTTGGAACCCAACTTTCTCGTAGTTTCTAGGTGGAAACTAAAAAGAATGCAGACTAATAAATGAGTAAAATAAATTAGTAAATATCTTTATCCACAATTCACTGTGAAAATCAAGTAGTTAAAAATTACCGTAGCTTCATTTATGTCAGCAAAGTAATTGCAATTTCTCTTACAGTTGAAACAGAGTTTTGGAAATGACATAGAAAATATTGCCAACACAATCTAAAATAATATGTGGTTGCTGGAAAAGCAATGAGCCTGTTAAGATACAGTCACTTCCCGTATTACCTGTTATTTCATATGGTGCTATGTTGAAAAAAAAAAAAAAGATTAAGGAAAGGGAAGAAACTGAGTTTCTCTGTATGTTCAGCACATAAAATATTGAATACAATCTGAAGGAGAAACTGCTTACATTTCCTTTGTATGAAGTGTGTGAGACATAGAAGATGAACACATAAAACAGCTCATATAATATTTAGCACAAGAACCTCTGAGGAGGTTAATGAGCTGACTTCTATTAACTTCAGCAATGCTATACAAGCACAGGATCTTGTACCTAACCTATAGACACATCACAATTATTTTGGGTCGTATTTCTTGCAGCCTTAATTCCACATGAGAAAAAGAGAAATAATATGTTGTGGACAGTCATAGTACACTATGCATTACTGCTTTTATAAACACTGAAGGGTCACTATTCCAGTCCTCCTTTCTTCTAGACTTCTTTATGGACATTGAACTTCTGATGTTATTCCTGTTTGTTCAGAATTATACTTTGCTGCTTATTAGTGCTATTGCTATTTACCTTTTGCCTGTGTAATGATGGTTTGACAGACAAATCCTGTGATAAGTAAACCTAACTGTTAGAATTATAAGATCTTTTATTTGTAATTTTTATTTTAAATATAACTGACACCTGCTGACTGGCTGGCCATGTAATTACTACTTTCATTTAAGTATTACCTCTGGAGTAAGTTCAAGAGCGGTATATAACTTCAAGTGAGGTTTCCATGGCAGGGGTGCATAACATGACAGTACAGTGCAGCACACGGGCCTCTGCCTGATCCAGATCCCCAGCTATGTGAAGACACTGAAGCTGAAATCAAAAGGTCATTCAATGATCAAGGTGTGTGTCCATCCTCCCTCCTGTAATAGAGCAGTGAGATCTCCTAGAGAGGGCTCCTCTACCTTTTGTTTTCTTCTACCTTTGAACCATTCACAGGGACCTGCCTGCCCTTCTTAGTTACAGGATACATGTCTCATGCTTTTCAGACACGTGGTGATTTTGGTATGCAGCTTGAAGGGCTAAGAAAGCTAGACACTGCTGTACTAGACGTGGAGTTTGGCAGTTGCTGAACTTGAGAGCATTTTTCATTCTTTGCATCTCATTTGGGGAAGGCAGGATATCCTTGAGCATCAATGACTCTGTCAGAAAGCAGGGGCATATTTACATATCATTTGCATACTGTAAATAATTGTATTCTCCTCATGAATCTTGCATAAAAACTGCATATCAACTGGCATAACATGCCAAACAGAAAAAAGTTTGCTTAAGTTTTATTAAAAAACAGAATTTGGATTACGTGTTGACATGATAAACATTGTTCTACAATCAAAAATGTCTTTGTGTAAGTATTTAGATTATGGTAATAATGCAATTATATTAAGCAGTTAAACTTTCCAGACACCGAGAAGGTACAATCCTTACTGACGAAGTTAAAATCCTAAACAAAGTTAAAAAAAATTCCTACAAAGAGTTTTAAAGAAAAGAACACCCAAGAGTAGAAACTATAATTCATAAAATCAAGACAAACCTCTTCTTGACAGCTAGTAATGTTTTTTTGTTAAGAAGGGAAAATAAAAATTAACTTGCAGACACAAACTGAAGCTTTGTTTTATGGTGGTTTGATATTCTTATAAAAGAATCAAGTTACTGAATGGAAACTTAACTGATTGTGGTAGTTTTCTTATTTGGAAAAGAATTTTTACATTTGGCCTCTTTTTTAACAATTGTTTCATAAATTTTGCAAAAAGATAACTGACTGTGATATGGGATGCTTAGCACAATTTCTATATATTCAAAAAATGGTTAGTTTATTTTTTTTCTTATTCTTCTCTTTTTATTCTCTATGTATTCCATTTTAACAGATCCATATGCATGTTCTCAGATACAAGAAACTAAGTCTTGAAGCATCCACTCCAAAGTAGCATATCCAGGCACTGATTAAAGATTAAAGTTAAGATTGCCTAAATAATATTTCAGTTGTCCACCTCTGAAGCAAGTTCCTGACTGAAGCTCTCCACAAAAAGTGACCTTCTAGGTTTTCCTATTGCACGCACAAACTACATGACTGTATCTGAGCTCTGATTAGCCCCAGTGCAAGTGGTTGCACAGTACTCAGAAGAGCGGTGTTTGGTATCATACCTTGCCAACTAACTACATCTTTTTCTTGTAAAGAGTCTAGGTGGAACTGCTGAAGGTGCATAAAGTCTTAGCAGGCTAAGGGTCCCATTAACCTATGGCAATAGATTAAAATCAGTTTGCTGAAGCTGATAAGATCACTAGGTGTCTCCCCATTTCTCTGTCAGCAGAGGCATAGCTGATCTACCGTATTTTTTCCAGGGCTGGGTGATAATAGCATTTTTTGCTGTCCAACTTCACTTGACACCCAATACCTGTTAGCATGCTAAGGCTCACTGTAAATTGAAAAAAATGAGAAAATGGCCAAGAGTCTGAATGCACTTTATTGTTTTCACTCCTGAGTTATGCTCGGGTAACATTAAGACATTCCTGACCAGATATGGAAATGGATCCTACTTTACTAAGTAAAGAAGTGTTTTTAAGTTCCTGTGCTTTGGCATTGTATAGCTTGCCCAGCTGTATCTTTTTTCCAGTTAAGACTATAGTAAAGGCCAAATTATTTCTCTCTTATGACAGAGCAGAATTTTTCCCTTTCAGCCACTTCCACATTCTGCAAAGAAACTGTAATTCCAAAACTGTTGATTCTCACATTACCGCTATAAATATCATAAAGCTTTGAGTAATTTAAAACAACTCCTGTGTTTTGTTGTTGTTGTTATTGTTTTTCATAATCAATATTCTTATAAAAGAAGCTTGCTGGCTTTCTGCATTTATTTCAGTCTTGGCTAATGTTGGTGTTGTGTACACCAACACAAGAGGATAGAGGGAGAAGACAGACTAAAGAAAATATGGTAGATACAAAAAAAAAATCCAGAAGAATGCTAGGACCAAATTACAATACAATGTGTAGGAAACTAAGGGAAATGAAACAAGAACACATGAAGAAAATGACAACAGCAGTGGGAAGTAAAACAGTATAAAAGCAAAACCCCTATGCTTTAGGCTACACGAATACTGTGAAACCCATTTTAAGAAAATCCATTTTTCTTAAAAGAAAGCTTTTGGGTTCTGCTCTGTTTCTACCCTCTTTATTTTTGCATGACACATTCTTTCTTAGCAGCCCTAGCTATTAGAAACACAATTATAAATAAAATAAAATAAAATAATAATTACTAAAAGGTGAACACTGCGTTTTTGAAATACACATTTGATTCCAATGTCTGAAGCTTTAAAGGAGGCACAAGTGTCTCGGGGTCATCTCTAAAATCATGTAAGTTAGCCAGCACTGTGCCCTTGTGGCCAAGAAGGCCAACAGGATCCTGGGCTGCATCAAAAGGAGTGTGGCCAGCAGGTCGAGGGAGGTTATCCTCCCACTCTACCCTGCCCTCATGAGGCCACATCTGGAGTACTGTGTCCAGTTCTGGGCTCCCCAGTTCAAGAAAGACAGGGAACTGCTGGAGCAAGTCCAGCGGAGAGCCACAAAGAAGATCAGGGGACTGGAGCATCTCTCTTATGAGGAAAGGCTGAGAGACCTGGGTCTGTTCAACCTGGAGAAGAGAAGACTGAGGGGGGATCTTATCAATGCTTACAAATATCTAAAGGATGGGTGTCAAGAGGATGGAGCCAGACTCTTTTCAGTGGTGCCCAATGACAGGACAAGGGGCAATGGGCACAAATTGGAACACAGGAAGTTGCACATGAATATGAGGAAAAACTTCTTTACTGTGAGGGTGACAGAGCACTGGAACAGGCTGCCCAGAAAGTCTCTGGGCATGTAGAATGGAGTCTCCTTGTCTGGAAACATTCAAAACTCACCTGGACGCAGTCCTGTGTACCCTGCTCTAGGTGTACCTGCTCAAGCAGCGGGATTGCACAAGATGATCTTCAAAGGTCCCTTCCAACCCCTACCATTCTGTGATTCTGTGATTCTGTGATTCCTGGAGGTGCAAGGAGAGAGAAGTATGTGCTGGAGAAAATAAGAAGCAGAATCAGGACTGAGAGTTTTAAAGGGGAAAGGGAGTTGTGGACATTAATTTAGAAGAAACAATAGATGAGGAACAGCAATATTTCAAAGGTGAACTAAGAGTCCCGACATGAACAGGCAAGAGAGCCGTTGTTGGGAGGGGAAAGTAGATTCATACTGGATAGTACACTGAAGGTGGCTATCCTAGGTTGTTACAGCAGTAACAAGAGCCCTCTTGTTAACTTACAACTTGTTCTCCTTAGTGTCTTGATGGCCTCAGAGGCTTGACATCCTTCTCTTTCTATTTTCTGCTGTCCTTTGGTAGCTAACATACAGTTAAAGTTTCTCCTCATGTCTTCACTTCTCTTTTCGCTCAGGAAAGGCTCAAGAGTTGTCTTCTTTTTCTGAAAAGGATCTCTCTGCTCCTGCTTCAGTCCCACCCCATCTTCCTGCTGAGATTAGTGTTTCTTCTGTAAGTGCACCTCTTTTCTTTACTTCTTTTCATCTTCTTTGCACTTTTCACCAGTTTTCTTTGTAACTCTTAAGAAAGAAAAAGAAGGGGCTAAGTGAAGAGGCTAGAGGAAATGATCGCATGATACTTTAACTCTTCTTCGAAAGACTGTGATTTGAATCCCATCATTTTTGGAAAGCACAGAGCCGTCTATTGTAAGGTTTTTTATGGTAATATTCTTGTCCAAATGTCTGCATAAAATCATGGAGAAAGATCTGTGTTTCTCTGAGAAAGAAAAGTGAGAGGCAATTGATTTCCAGACTAATATATATAACATTCTGCGACATTCTGTGCTGCTGTTGAAGGTATACAGTGGCTACATCAAACCAAGACAGTTGCTAAATGCTTTTAGCTTTTTTAATGTATTTTTTGTGTATGCATTTTTAATTCTGCAGTCTTGTACTATTCTTACTCATTAAGCAGTAACAAACACAAGTAAAGTGTGTTTGTTTTAGAAGGGAGATGCTATACTTTGGAATCTACCTTGGGCAGCTCCAATACTGAGCTTTCTCTGCTACTGCCCACAGCAACAACATAATGCTAGTTTCTCATGGGATTGTTATTTCTGAGATATGTCATCTAGCTGTAACTCACACTGTTGCCCCAACATATCTTTGGAAAACAAGATGCTTTTTTTTCTGCTCATCCTGGCTTCATGTATTTTAATGACTGCCTATATTCTAGAGATAGTGACAGCACACTTTGTTTCCTCTATTTGCTCAGCTCTTAAGTGCAATCTACTCTCCA
The DNA here is from genome assembly GCA_013389945.1 of Fregata magnificens. Lineage (NCBI taxonomy): Eukaryota > Metazoa > Chordata > Aves > Suliformes > Fregatidae > Fregata > Fregata magnificens. The sequence goes on from WAAD01029563.1 coordinate 74,361, forward strand.
CTAAGTACACAAAGGAAGTTTTTACACAGTTGGGATTCTCTCAGTGAAAAAGTATTGAGATATAAATTTGAGGGAGACCAAAGCTTCTTCATTGTCACTACAAAGCAGTTGATATTCTTCAAAATACCACAGTGTATGCTGATGACAGGCTAAATTTTCATTTACTCTCAAAACAAGGAAGAAAACAGGAATACTCTAATGAAAACAGTACTGTATGTTATCTGCTATCACTGTGAGGCCATTACACTGAACAATCAGAAAACATACCCTTGATTATAGAGGTTGATTGAAACATTTTTCAGCTGGTTCATTTGCATGCAAAACATATCCTGGTATTTCAAAGTGACTGAAAAAGTGTTAAGACGAATTCACAAGTCCGGTTTTCCCTATTGATATGATGGAAATCGTTTAATAAAATCTCATGGGATTTTTTGAGAAAAAGCTTCTGGATATACATGCAACGATAATAGATAAAGCAACAATAGATGAAATGGTCATGAACAGAAAGTAAGTGGTTTTGTATTTGTGATGTATGGATGATGATATGTGCACGTGTCTGAAGAGTTGATTAGACTTTGTAATGTAGCTGGCACAGCAGCAGCCAGAATTTAAATATTTGATTATATAAATCTGAAAGTGAACAACTCTAAAAAATCATCTCTGTGATGAAGTCATTAAAATGAAATGTGAAGGTTTATTTGTAACAACTAAGCCAAGCCCAGAGTACTATTATTTGCACTCTAGGAAGTTTCTTCTCCATTGTCCTTGAGGCCTGGCTACTGGCTACTCCCTCACTTCCCCTTTTTCACAGGTCCTGTGTGAGGTGCAGATCTCTAGCTCCTTTCTCTGTCTTACATCTTCTGCTCTTGACATCCTACAGTCCCTACAAGCTCCTCCCCTTGAGTAGACCTGCTTGCTCCCCAGGAAAAGTGCAATTTCCTCCAAAGCAGAGATGTTTCCATGATAGTCATATAGTCAGTGATGAGGTTGGCAGGGACTTCCGAAGATTGTCTAATCCAGCAGGCTGCTTGGGACCAGGTCCAGTTGGGTTTTGAATGTCTCCAAGGATGAAGACTCCACAGCCTCTCTGGGTAACCTGTTTGACCACTGTCTCACTGAAAACCTTTTTCTCATGTATTTCAGTTTGTGCCCATTGTCTCTTGTACTGTCACTGGGTACCACTGAGAAGGGTCTGGCTCTTCATTCTTTAGTCTCATCCATCACTTATTTTTACATATTGATAAAATCCCTGTGCCACAAACCCCACTCCTCTAGAAGGAGTATAACACCACTGGGAACAACTGAGAATCAAATATAGAGGCTGTCACAGACTGCTTTTTTTTTTTTTTTTCCTAAGTCCATTGAAACGCCCAGATGAAATGTCTCGTCTGACAATTTAAAATATGAAAAATTAATTCCCTCACTAGCAGCTGTGTGTCTGTCCACTCAGCCAGAACCTTCCCATAAAACTTTTTACTTCCTGATAAATATCTGCTACAAAGTACAACTGGGGTGTAACCTCCAGTTAGAATTTCTAGAAAGACTCCTTCATTTTCAAAGGACACATGCCTACTGCCTATTTACCAACAGATATTATACATAAGACCCTGGTAACAAATACCATAATAACCCATGTTGATACCATATGAATTCTGTAATATCAATAATATCAGTTAGCAGTTCCTCCAGCCATAATGTCCTTGGATAATCAAAGATCACAGAATTCCTTTTTTTGTAGGCTGCTTCTTTCTACACTTCAGACAAATCCAAAGACCTTTGTTGGTGTGTATATCATAGTGGGGCATGTACACTGAACTTCTTTAGCTATCTAACTGTGGATGTTGTTTGCTACTTCCCCTAAATATGTGAGTAGGCATAAGCTTCAGCAAACCAATGACAAAAATTGAGCAAGTCTCACAAAATGAAAAGCTTGTTATTCCGTTTATTTGACATGTCAACAAACAAAATCAGCTCATACTTCATTTCCCCATTTTACATGTGTGCAACTCTTATGAAAAAATATTCAACATGAGCATTTCAGTGGTTAAGACATAAACATTTATGCCAGTATCACCAAGTTTTATATTTAGGGAGGACATGGTGAGAGAAAATACAAAAAATCCTGAAAGCAAAAGATTGGGCTGGTGACCCAAGCCTATGGGAAGCTTTCTGGTTTGGATGCAGAGACATTAATCTCTGTTGATAACTGTCTTTATTTTACTTCAGGCTGATTAAACATTTTCTGGATAAAAAATCTGTGGATGTTGAAGATGATAGCGTGAATGTTTCAATTTTCAGAACTAGAGAAGAGTTACCCAAGTATGCAGAGGTAAACTCAGCTATGCAAATTCAGTT
>WAAD01029563.1:76749-95376 GCA_013389945.1 Fregata magnificens
GGAATTAACTGATTTTGCAAAAGCTAATATTGAACAGAGATATGACGATATGATATCAGTTCCTGAGGCCTCCATAACTATTCCAAATGTAATAGAAATGTGAGCTTAAGATGGTTCCAGGTGCATGGTTCTGTTTTCAGCCATGATCAGCTGATTACTCATCATCATCTGTGCAAGCCAGCTGTCAGCTCACAGGGAGAGCATTGAAGTCAGTTTGGCTGAGCAAACGGAGTTATTTCTGAACTGAATGTCAATTGGTTTCCAAAGCAGTGAAAGTAATAAAAGTGGTGATGTCAGTAACAGCAGTCAAGCTGCACAGAGAAGCATTATTTCACTGCCCTAAATCATATTAAACCGTGGCTTTGATTAACAATGAGACAGTTTCTGCTCCACAGGTTCAGGCTTCTACTTGCATAGTAGGACAAAACTGTGTTATTGATAGATCAGAAACAGAGAGGAACTGGTTTCAGGAAACCCAGTTTAATGACTTCATATTTAAAGTTAAATTCAATGTTTCCTTTATTTTTTTTTTCCAATGACCTTTACCATAGAGGCAGGGAGAGCACTAAAATATGTCTGTTTGGAAATACCTCAGCAGATATAGGTATATGTGTGCAATGGTGCATATGTTCTGTAAATTCTGATTTGTTTGGACACAAATGCCTCTAGATCCTATTAATGAATGACAGCTCTAGTGCTTTGTTTAGGAAACACTGATCACACTGCAAATGTACAGAGCAACTGTATGTTGCTCTTATAATAGATAATTACATCCATCAGATACGTATCTGTCATTTCTAAGGAAGTTGCACGTTGTCTGGAGTTGCTGTGCTCTTCTCAGCTCTATGTTTGGAAATACCAGGTATAGCTAGAAAGTTCTCAAAATCTGCCTGGACAAAGAAATGTGTTCAGGAAACTTCAACAACCCTTCCAGTTATGAGTAACCGTGAGCAACATTGAAAGAAATATAAAAACAGCAGGTTCACAGGTTAAGAAAGAGCAAACTGAGTTTGAATGAAAACAGTGCTGAAAACTTGTATCTATATAGGACTACTTGAGGATGAATTTCAGACTGAAAGCCATACAAAATTAATGTCTCCATAAAAAAAACCCAACAACTTGACAAATATTTAAAAACAATTTTTAAGCTTCCTAATTTTGAGGTCAACCTCATGATCCCATAGACAGTCTGAGTCATGATTTTTTCAGCCTGTAGGACTGATAGCTCTACAACTCTCATGTGAGTTACAAGTTTCTCTGCCACTGAAAAAGGAATGTTTATTACTCTCACATGCTCATGGAGATGACTTTGCTTGTTAGCTTTCTAAAATAATGTATCAATATGCCCATTTTTCTTAGGGCTGTTCTCTCCCACCACCATTTCAAGAGTCAAAATGGAAAAAAAGAAGAAGATTTTCATATAAAATAGGAGCTACTGCAGAGAAATTAACATTAACCCTTTCCTGGTGCACTGAAAATTCAACAGTGCTGACTATCAGCCAGACTTTGAAATAACATAATACACAAAAAGTATAAGCATTACTAAACATGCTTTAAAAAACCTCCTAACATTATTCATTCAGATTAAACAACCATCTGGCTGTCTTCTTAATTGCTTGACCTAATTGCAAGGTGGTCATTTAGCACATGTTCCAAAGTGAATTTCAGGTAGATGAGGTTACGAAGAAAAACATCTGTTTCATATCACAAATAATAATTAAAGTTAAACAATTAAAGCAGTGATGTGCCGCTGGGATTTGTATGGAGTCCCTTGTTAAAATTCCACAAACTAAATCAAGGTATGATTATACTTAATTTTCATGCCTCTGATGAAGCTTATTTGCTTTCTGGTTACTGCTAAATCATTCCTGTAGGATCTCTACAGCCAGCTTAGCCAAAGCAAATATTTTTTACTAGTCTATTACCATAGACACAAGAAGGAATGTTTTTCTTTAGGGACTAGTAGGAAAAAAAAAATGCTGCATAGATATCTAAATGCCCTCATGGCAAAAAGTACGTGAGAAGTTCCTTGCCTACCTTTAGTAATATCACCTATAGTGTTTATCCTACAGTGTGATTGAGTAAGTGTGCATTGAGAAATGCCAAATGTTTTTGATATGTATTTGTTGTCTTGCCTTGTTATCTGCCTTCTCACTTAAATGGCTGTAAGAAGGTATTCTTTTAGAAGAAGAAATGTGTAGCCCTCACTGTCCCTCATTCATCTAGGCCTGTGGAGCACGTGGTTAGCGGGCAGTGGCATTCCTGGGCACAGAGCTATCATAAAGCAACATACTAAATATCAGATAATTGTTCTGGTAATTTAAAAAATATAATTTGGTTTTTTTGGACCAGAAGGGAGATCTTTCATTTTCATGTTAAACAGTTATAAACCTTTTTTAATAAAAGTAAATTGAAATTAAAGGCTGAAAATAAAGTGAATTAATTTCTATTTTATTTTGATTCTTGTTTTGTCTAAATGCACAACAGAGCAAGATTTAGCTAGTTTTATGTAGCATCTGGATGTCACCAAAAGTGCATTTTTTTAGTTCTAATAATTAAAAGAAGACATAGTAGCAATTGCCATTCGGAATGAGCGTTGCCTTTCATTGCTCTGTGTCTTTTTACAGCCAACAGGACTTACTTCTGAGAAAGGCACAAAAAAATTCACAATAGTCAGCTATAGCTGAACCTATGCTTAGCTGAAGTTTCTTCTCTGAAAATGAGAAGGTAGGGTATATCTTGAATCATAGGAATTCAGGGAATTAATATTTTAGTATGGAAATTTTCATAAACCTATATCACATGTCTCAGTGGTATACTGATACTGGTATACTACTAAATTTTGTTGTTCTAATGAAATTTTGTGGCAGAAAGTTCCACAAACACACAGTTTTTTTAATCCAGTTCTGAAGGATGAATATATCTACTTAACTGAAAGGTTTTATTATTGCTATGGTATGGACATGCTAGGACAGCAGGATTCCATTTATATTATTGGAATTGTCTAATTTTTGCCCTCATCATCCTTGTCCTGTTTCAAGTCAACTTATTTGACACAGATGACTTTATCACACTCATCTTATTTGCTTTTTGTTTGACAGTTCTTATCATGTCTCTGATGCAATCATGTTTCTTTCTATTATTTGAATATATATGTTTTAAGGTCCATAACAGAGCACAGTATTCCAAGTGAGAATATGCTATTGTTTTCCATGATCTCCATTACGTAAACTATATTCGGGCTTATTTATTTATTTATTCTTCATTTTAGGTTTTATCTCTTATTCATTAACCCTTCTGTTGTTCATTTCTACCACTGCAGAGTGAGAAAATGTTTTTGCTGAGCAATCTAGAGAGGCACACTGATCACTCTTTTGATATATTTCAAATTCAATATGTGAATGTCAATTTTTTTTTCTCTTCACTGGACACTTTCTTGCATTTATGAACAGAAAAATTCGCATGCCAGGATTTTGCATGCTTCTCCAGCTTTACTGGATCCAGTAATATCTTCTGGTTTCTATTAAATGGGATGCATACCAGATAATTTTCATTAGAGAAACCAATTTCATTATAATTTCCTGATGATGGCACTGAATTATAGCATACATGTATTTTCACACTGTGTCTGCATTTATGTGGCCTCTTTTGTATCAATGGAAGAATTCCACTCAGCTACATCATTATAGGACTGTGAGTAAGCTCAAGGACTCAGTATCTTTTCTTTAGCTGATGGCTTTTTGTTCTGTATTTTCCTAGACGATCTTGAAACCAGAGTTCGTTCTTTTTATTATTTGCAGAAATGAACATGAGGCAGAGAACAAAGAATGATTTTGGAATGGTAAAAAGGAATTCTTCCAGCTTATTATCTGTCTTGCCAAGGATAAAATGTCATGTTTGTTTTCAGCTTTCCCACTGAGCTTGGGAACATTTAACAAGCTAAGCACATAACTTTCGTTACCATTGCCCAAGGAAGAGAACTTCAGGTGCCAACCATGTAATTGGAACCAATTTTTGTTCTATAGTTTTCTTTTCTTTTTTTTAAACATATTAAAATGGCCAGTGAGTCAGTGAGTGGCTAATGTAAAAAGTAGATACTCTTGAAATTGCTACTGGAGGCCAGAAAACTGTGTCACAAATTCAGAAATCAAGATGTTTCTAGAACCAAAGGCACATGACATAATTTGTATGCTTCCTAAAAGTTAATGTGGTAAGAAAAACTTTTTATTGAACACTGACTATTTTACAGCTCAGGCGGTAGGCATATCGCAAAACTAACTTATACTGAGAAGATAACATATTTCTTAAGAAGATTCATGGTTCCAGGCTATGCAGGATAAAAAGTGCATGTGCTATCTTCAGTCTTGAAAATCTTTACATTGCAGGAAATAAATAGAGTTTATCTATTGGGAATAAAAGGAAGATTCTATCTTATCTAGGTTTCCATTTCACCTGTCATATTTCAGGCTTGTCATATTTTTCTGAACAAAAGGTACCCATCACTCCTCTGTGAGCTGGAAAAGAAGGCGGCGGCGGCGAGTCATTTGTGTCTGGACAGTGTATCCCCCTCAGTGCAATGGTATGTGTCTTCTCATTCTATACTGCATGTGAGAGATACCAGACAATTGCTGCCATGGTTACGGTACTACTCCCTGGCTCCATATTTCTGAATATTGTCTGCCCGTGTTTTGTAGTAGTAAGTGGACTGTTACTGTTATGGTGCTTGTGCGAGACAGCAAATGGCACATAGTAATTATGCTGCTATGTAAAGCATATTTCAAGTATGGCTACTGCTTAAAAGAAACATCTTAGTCGTTTAATGCATATGGAGCTCTTTTTTCCATCTTCGGAGACATCCCACTAAATAAAGCATACATTTCCACTCACTGTCCAAAATAACTGCATAGAAAGTAGGTCTCCATGCATCTTCCAGAGCAAAAATCAATACAGCACAGAATTTGGGTACATTGTAGTTTGAACATGAGAAGACATCCACCCTTTTTAACTTGTGCAATTTTTATTGAAACTGATTGCATCTGGGTAGGCATGGAGCAAGCTTGACCTAGACCCAACAAAATCAAACCGAAAACTTTTGTGGATATCAACAGACCCTGGAACGAGGTCGAAGATCAGACAAATCAGTACTTGCTTTTTCTAATTTGGATGGGTAGACGGAGTTTTACAAAAGCACGTAGCCTTGCTAGGACAGCTAACAGCTGGGACCCATGAGTGAAGCATGCATGGAGTGACTACAGTCCCACATACCGATAGAAGCCCTGTATAATATTTCCTGATATTAGTTCTCAGACTATTGCCACACAGCTGAGGGCTTTGGTAGCCCCACCTCTTAGAAATCACACAATTAAGGGCAAAACTTAACATGTTAGTAAGCATAAAACTGAAGAATAGAACTTCTGTATCAATAACTCTGTTGAATATATATATAAATCTATAATGGAACTGTACAACTGAAAAGATGTATTTGTTGTACAAGGTGTTGTATAAAAACACGTTTTCTAATGTATTTAATTTAACCTAGATGTAATCCTCTTAGTTCCCCCTGTGGATGCTTTCCTTCTATTCTTTTTGTTCTCATGTCTGGAACAAACTAAATTCTCATGTCTATGTTTTCTTTCCTTTCGACTGAGAAAAGGAATCACTTTCTTTCAGAGGCAGACTATTACATTTTAAAACATACATTTCCTTCACCGAGTGCCTTATGCAGAAAAGCTGAGCCTGCGGGATAAGAACCAGATGGAAAAAAAGTTTGGTAAGCTGTTCCTGCCTTAACATTCAGTAGATATTCAGACAATTTTTGATGAATTTGCACAGCTATAGGGAACAACATATATTATGATGTAAATGCCATCAATATGACATATGCTTAAAGTTCTGTGTATAAATAAATAAAACATATTGAAAAGCCTGCTGCTTACCCCAGCTGTTTATTTCTCACAGTGTATAAATGCCAGAGAAAAAGCAAAAATACCCCTTGCTTTTGCAGTGTTTTCATATTGAGTTTGAGTCATAAAGCAATTAGTAATCTTAAATCAAGATTCCTAGCTGCATTCAGGTCAAGTCCCATGAGTGGCTTTCTGCATTTGTGCTGAAATAATGCAGAACCTTTTACATCAAACTGACAGAAAATGGCATCTTCTTTCAAGATTGCATCCTGACAGAAAGAAGATATATTTTTTCAGAATCTTTTAAGGAACTCTTGATAATTCATGGGTGAATTGATATAGCTATTTGATATATTATTGGGGCCAGTGGAAAAAGCTTCAGGTGACATCCATGAGATCTGCATTGATTCTCAAAGTCAGTTTTCTTTGCAAGTGATTCAGTGACCAAAAAAAGGAGTAACTCAAGTAGAAAGTAGGGAATTGCTATCATTTGCCAGGAAATACATAACAACTGATGAAGCATACCCATTACAAGAGTCATCTGCAGTTGTTCAAAACTGGTGCAGCTGAGGACTAGCATCTCCAGAGTCTGTGGTGCAGCACCTGGAGACCCGTGGAGGTGGTGGCCTGCCTTGCCATTCAGCTTCCGTTACCCTGCCAATGACCAGAGGGAAGGAAATAATCTGAGCTGTGATCAATGGACTGTGGCCAAGCATTCAGTGCGACTGTGTGTTTTCATAAGTGTAACTGCTTACTTGAAGAGAAAGCTGCTAAAATCATAAAACAGTAGAAAACCTGTATATATAGAAAAAAAAGATTTTGCTCTGCCACAGAACCCAAACTTGATATGTTGCATGTTATACAGTCCTTTTTAGTTCTAAAAAAAAAAATTATTTTTATAGTGATTCAAATAACAAGATTTATTTTGGAAAACTGAGGGCTGAGGTCTGACTTTATTCCTCAAGCAAAATTCCCCTTGCGCTGAAGCAGGGTCTTTCTAGACAAAAACATGCAGGGCCTAGCTTTTGTGATTTTTTGGTAATGCATCTAAATCACACAAATAACAAAAATGCTGAATTAGCAGTACTTTGTAGTATTTTCCAAAGTATTCAACATTTAATTTCCTCCATTCCAGTGCCAGAGATGACAGTATATGTCATTGATGCAAATAGGAGCAGACCTGTATTAGCAATAGAATGTCTTTGAAAATCCCCCAAAATTCTTAATCCTCAATCTGTGATTCTCAGTTTTACTCTCCGAATGACCAGGATGAGCAAATTTCGATCCCATTTCTGTGAAAATTTGTAACTTAATGATTTGGCTAGGTTTTGGAACATTTGCTTCTATGGAAACTCTTCATCATAACAAATCCCCTGGGAAATTGCCTCTAAAGTTAAACTGACAAATCATAGAACACAGATATGCCCGAGACGGTATGTTCTGCAGTGGCTGCTGTTAAAATTCTAGTGATGGAATGCCTTCTAATAATATCTTCATCATTCAGATTAATGCAGCACAGTTGAAGAGTAAATCATGGATTACCTCTTCTTCAGTGTATATGCATTCGCCTAGAATTGGTAAGTACCACTGTTTAAATTTCCAAAAATTTTAATATTAAGGGAAGCTAACACTTTCATTATTACAAGCTGTCTTGAATGAGTTAATGTCCTTTTCCACATTCCACATATTTCAAAAAACATTAAATGGAGCAGCTAAACCCCTCAGTTTATGAATATGCTCCAGTTTTCTTTGGTCGTTTTAATATCAGGATTGGATTCTTGTCAGCTTTTGGGGGTTATTCATAGACTTGCTATCACCTGACCTCAAAACAGAGCCATAGCTCTGTGTACATAATGCAAAGAAATAATTAATTTTCATTAAAAATTTCATTTACGTTTACATCTCTAGCACATACATTAATCTAGCCAATAGGCCAGTTAATGTGTGGAAGGTACATTTGGCGCTTGTTTCATGAGACACAGGGCTGGGAGAGCTGATTTTGGTTTTTGCTTTGTTATTAAAGTCAGAATTTGCACAGTGAAAAGAAGCGAGTCTTATCTTGTAAGTCTCCTGTATTGAAAGGGGTTTGGTTTCCCCATCAACTTATTTTTCTGTCACTGCTTCCTTCCAGCAAACTGTGTATTTAATATTTAAGAAGTAGATGAAAAAATTCTAGTTCTTCTACTTTGAAATGCAGTGACTATAAGCTATAACCACAACAAGATTAGGAAAAGCCTTACTCTAGCTTCCTAATCTCTCAAGGAATTTGACCTCCATATGAATGTCCTGGAGACACTGGTGAGCTCTTTATACCAAAATTGGGGGTTCAACAAGTTTCTGCAAAGGAGAGAGACCTTGCCCAAAATCTGGGAGTTAACGCCTAAGTTCTTCACGGTTGATTGTCTTCAGAAAAAGGTTTGAAGTGGCTGAACTTTTTTTTCCAGAAAAATATTACGTTAGCAGTTCTTCATTCCAACTAGAGACGTGTGCCTAGCACTATCTTGATCACTTTGCTTATTTTTTTAGTTTCCTCTTTCTTCTTTCATTATCTTTACTTTTTCAGTGATATACTCATTAGTACCATACTGCTGAGATGGTTAGGGGACTGGAACATGTGATAGATGAGGAGAGGAAAAGGGAAATGGATTTGTTTAGTGCAGAGGAGAGGTGACTAGGCAGGGGAGGATCGAATTGCTATTTTCACCTACCTAATGAGTTGCTATAAAGAAGAAAGCAACAGGCTTCAGACATTAGTTACAAAAGGCAAATTCCAACTAGATTAGCAAAAAAATAAACACCATGAGAGGGGACAGGAGCCCAGAAAGGCCATGAAATCTCAATCCTTGAAATTTTTTATAATTCAACTGGGCAAAACCTTCAGCAACCTGAACTAACTTTGAAGTTAGCCCTGCTTTGAACAGGGGATGGACTAGGTGGTCCAGAGGTACCTTCTGACCTAGCATATGCTATGATTTCTTATAGTCATAGTCACGTTTGCAGAGTTCATCATGAACTAGATTTCTGAGTGTTGCCATCACACAATTAAATAACAATACTGCCACTCCCCTGTGGTAAAAATATATATATATATAAATCAAAGAAACTTTGAAAATATCTCATCATTTCTTCACAGAGAGAAATAAATTCTATTTATTTTGTGTTAAGCTGGCAACAGAGAGACTAATTTGGAGGATGGAGTTTCAATCTTTCTGCAATTAAAGAACAAAAGAGCAACATTCCAGTCTGGATCTTAATTAGGGTGACTGCTACATGACTTTTTTATGTTGAGTCTGACACAAAATAGGGGTTTAGAGCCAGCTTGCCATTTAGACTCATGAACCCTTGTTCTGGCACAAGGGAGAAAGCAAGTGCAAGAGACAGAGATTGCCTCTTTGGGCAGCAGCGCAAATTTATGCAAGACTGAAGCGGCCAGTAGGCATGGCCTGTTTCTAGGCTACTGGTGATATTTCACATTGGAGTGTCAGAGCAGCTCATATTCTTTTCTCTCAAATGATGATTGAAAAGAATGTATTTCTCACAAAAACAATCTATATAAGGTTGATGCCAATTGCATTCAACTGTCAAGAGAATAACTCTTCCTATTCTAAGTTTCTACCACTCGGGACTACATGTGAGCTATATCAAATGCAGGACTAAAGCTGGTATGGATTCATATTAAGAGATTACAATTCCAACCCTTTCCTTCCTCCCTTCTTGATATTATAGGTACCAATTTATATTCATCTCAGCCTAGAACTAAGCTCTAAGAGCTCTAAAACCCATGGTGGAATCTGTCAGCATGTCTCCTGAAAGGGTGAAAAGAAATTGAGTACTTTGATATCTCAGATGAGACATGTCAAGTTCTCCTAGCTACTCACAAACACTTGCATGTTTCTTGTATCTGTTTTACAAGCAGCTACCATGTATTTTGTGTATAGAAAATGTCAATTGATGACAATGTTTTAATTCTTTTCTACAAAGTGAGAAATATTTAGAGATACAGAAATCCCGAACCAGGTATTTCAAGAGAGAATAATAAAATGCTAGCCTTATTCAGAGAAGAATCAGCATCACAGGATGTTTTCTTTTAGAAATCTTTGACAAATGCCTTGTAACCATAGAAATGATTTCGGAGACAGCAGGAGTAGCTAAAATAGATTAAATTAATGTGCTAGGCTCACTTTCTCACAGCATGTTTCACTGTAATTGATTACACTATAGCCAAACTTAAATTACTAATATCGGTGCAGATAGAAGAAAATGAATATTTAATAAAATCCCTTTGTGCAGTTGCAATAAATTAACCTATTTGAATAAGCTATAATTTGTGATAAGCATTTAAAGAATTTTTTCTACCTGGAACACTTTGTTGTGGAACCCATAAGTATGAAAAGAATAAGACAAAATAGTTTAACGAAAGAGAAAAATATAATTAATTATGTAAACTTGTATTCATTATTTACTTATAAGGATTCAATAATATATTTGATTTGAAAAATAGATGTCACCTGACTAATACTTTAAGCTTCATCTTGCAGCCACACAGGCTCTTTAAATAGATTGGTTTTAGAAGAAACAAATCCCCAAACCAATATCCATTTGGTTTCAACTGTAAAATGGAGGAGAATTAGTCAATAAAAACCTGTAATTGTGATTAATGCCTATAGCTGAGCAAAAATCTATGGTTCTAGGAATACAGAAGCTTTTATTTGCAGGTAGTCTTAATAGAATAAATCCATATGTGTCCCATGCTATAATTAGAGTTAGAATAATCAATAAAAGAAATAATTTTGCCAGGGTAGATCTAGTGTCCAATCATGAAAGGAAAATTGGAACACAATACAGGAAAACCTGAGTAGCTGACAAATGTAAAAAAGCATTCCAGCAACAGGGATATTACTAGGAACATGGTATAAACAATAGAGGAAAGAAAGCAGCTTCGTACTAGCAAGAATTCAGTTTTATTCTTTTACTTCTCAGAAGCCTATTTCTTATATTTTACCTTACATTAAAAACATACTTAAACTGTTCTTACTCTTTGAGGAAGATAATGGACTTATCATAAACTCCCATTTACTTCAATGGAGGTGTGATTTAGCTTGGTAAATACTTTGTGCACAAGAGCCTCAGAAAAATCTGCTAGTTTATATCTCCACAACCTGTACACACAGCCTTTGCTTCAGCTTAATTGTTGCATCTTTCTTTCATTACATTCATCTAAGTAATGACTCATCATCAATTTAAGTTTTTTTCAGTTTTTAAGAGATACTGTTCTCTGCTTGATTTGTCAGTGTGATACCAAGTGAGCTTTAAAATAAGAGACAGAGGAGCAAGAAGATGAACAACATGTGCTTTATCAGGTTCCTTGAACTTCTCACATTTTTTGTTTGTGTAACACTCCCCTCCCCCTTCCTGCACAGGTCAGGGTGGCAGTACAGAAGTAGTCTAACTCTTTTGAAAGATATAAAAGGAATTTACTTACAACTTTGATACTTTCACACAATTAATGTATCCAGTAAGGGCTTTTACTAAGAGCTGTCCACTGAGAAATGTTGACACCATATCCAGGTGATTAAGTAAACCACACCTATAAAAGCTGCCACCATTTCACAAAATTAACTGCTTTTGTTACTCCAGTTTTAGCTGTTTCATCATTAATGCCACTTCATCATTCATTAACAATGGAACTCTGGTTTATATCCCACAACATCTCCTTTTTAATACTTAATTAATTTTTTTTTTTTTGCTAGAAATATCTTTTTATCATAGCTCAAATTTTTGAAGTTTTTTCTATTATTTTGTTGAAAAGTAAAAACCAAAATGGAGCTTATTTGTTGTTTTGTAAATATTTGTTAGTGTACTCATTTGATTCGTGTTACTTATTTATGAAAAATAAGGAACGAATTATATCATGTACCACATATACCCTGTAAAACTGTAAAAAATATCATCTCCATGATGGAGACATACTGCATACAGAATTCTCCTCCCAGACATGTCCTATTCTTCGTTATTGCAGTAAAGTTAGGCTATCTCTAGATCAGGACATCAAGAATAGCTTTTTCCTACATAACCTGGCTTTGCACAGTGGTTTGCCCAGTACTAAGACAGGGGTACTGTGTCCCAGGCAACGTGCAAAGCACCCATGCTTAAAGAATTGCATGCTTGATCTGAGAGTGCATCAGTTAGTGCAGTCAATCAGAATAAAAACAGCCATAAAGACTGAGGAGAAACTGTATCTTTATTACGAAGTGCTTCAAACATAGGGTTGAAGAATTTACTGCAGTGTGCAGGAGAGCTATTTTTTAAATAATGCATCCTTTAGGGGCACTGAAAAGTAATTATGGTTTAGAAGAGTTAGTAATTTTAATTGAAGACTTTCTACTAAACTTCAGTAAGGTCCGTAATACACTCACATAACAGCAAAAAAGAATTTATTCAACTAAATAAAGAAAATAGCCCCTTCATGGAGATGGAAAATATGCCAGATAAAGTTGAAGAAAATAGTAGCAATTTTGTGATGGGAAGAAGATGTGCTGTTGAAGTCACCACAGCCATAGAATTGCACAAGAAAAATATAAATTATTTCAGAAATTAGGTGGATAAAGCTTGTTCTGAGATGTTGAAGAAAAATATTATTTGATCACAGAGATGCTGCTTTTGTTCAATTCAACAGATTACAAGTCAGGGAGTCTATTCATGTCCCTACCACTGCAATTTAAATATTTTATGATATAAAGTCCTAAGACGGCAACAAGAAGAAGGTCCTATCTCTTTGGATGGACAAATGGGTTGTTGGTGGAAAATATTTGAATTCAGCTCAAGATTTTCTGTGCTGGTAGTAGTACTAACAAAAAAATGAACAATCACTATCATAACCATTCAAAAGTCACAGTATGCAAAGAGGATATAAAACGTCAAAGAAAAGAAAAACTAGATTATGAAATGTAGCCATGAAATACAACAATCCTAACATTATGGGACTTTAAATGAAGAAAAAGGGTGGAAGAGGAGACAATAAGTCTTAAGATCCTGCTTAGGGTTCCTGCACATTAGTTGTTTTCAGAAAGGATATGCTCTACTTACAGAAGTTAATTATACAACTGGGGAAAGCAAAGCAGAGTTATTGATGTTTACAGCATAAGAACATGGAATAATCATATGGACGTCTTGCCTTTCTGGCGCCGATGCAACCAAGTATCCCTTCAGACTCCAGATAACATTATCAGTAAAAATCTCACTGAATACTTTACAGCACTTTTGAAAAAAAATTCAGCTACAGAGAAAGAAGCAAATAACAGTACATCCCATGGACTCACCTGTGAGCAGCCACCATACTAAACTAAGCATATGACCTTCTACATCAAATCAAAAAGCATGGCAAATCAGAAAGTAGAACCTGGCAAGTTTCCGGTAGCAGCAACACAAATGCCTAAATGTGTAAAGTATCTGGTACCTTCTATTTTTAAATGGCAAACACTGGAACAAATATACAATCCAGCACAGTGAAAAATCATTACATTCCTCTCTGTGTATTCCTTACATAAGTTAAGAAATAACAGGGTTGAAATTTATGAAAAAAATGTTCCTTTTTTTCCCCTCTGTTTTTATGTGTCAACAAATACAATTCTAGTAAATTTTAGCAACGAGTTAGTCATTGGTCATCACAAAAATTGGTTAAATATAAGCAATGGAAGAAGAGATACAGGCAAAGGAAGGTATTGTCATTATTACTCACATTCACTGCAGCTCAGTACTATTTTATTTTTTTTATAAGCTGATATAATTCTAAAATCTGTTTGTAAGTAGTATTGTTGGAAAAAAGTTCTTTCAACTTTAAAACTTTATTATTTCAGATAGGGATCACACTGTGCCTATGGTCTATAAGAATGTTGGTCACTTAGAATTTCAAGAGTTGCTTGAGGACACAGAGAAAAATTACAGGGTTAACCATGCAAGAGACCAGATTATCGCTTTTGTAAAACAGAGGGTATGTATTAAACCGTCTTTCATAATGATTCTGCTCATTTCCATATATCCTTTTTGTAACAGTATGTTTCGTTACTTGTACAATTTGTCCTTAATGTGAAAGCCCAGATTTATACATCTCTGAGGTAAGACAAAGTTTCAAGTGAAATGTTCTTCAAAGATCTGAAGTACTGACAAAAAAACACTGTAATTTAGAGTTGTGAAAGAGCTCTTAAGGCTTCCAGTGAGTTGAGTGGCAGTACTCTGTACAAAGACTCCTTTTGATTTAGCTAGGCCTGTTCTATTTATTTAAAAGGTTGGGTTTTTAAAAAAAAAAATAAATTAAAAATCCTATGGGAAATAGAGTTGCATGCAGAGAGGAACCCCTGTAGTACAAATTTAATTGACTCCCATTATCCAAATAAGCTGGATAATTTAGAAATTTTTATCTGCATGAAATTGCAAAGGAAGTTGATTATAAGGCAGAAACTGAGGAAATTAGAGATAATTTATTTATGCTGAGAAAATCGTATTATATTTTATTAAATAAAAACCAAAATAACAGGGGACAGACTTTTTCTTTGTCCTCTTTGAACAATGCTGTTCTACTAATTCATATCTTTGTGTCCCTCAAAGGGAGATGTTCTTCTAGTTGCTTCTCAATGTTAAGCATTAAATATCCAAATAAGATATTAAAAAAGAGGGGAAAAAAACAGGAAAATTCTAGGTAACAAAATAAAGCCAGGGTCCTGAAGTGGAGATGACCGATTAAGTGAGAAGTATTTAAGCTACGAATGAACAAAGATTCACTAACTTCAGTCTCAAGGGATAGGCCAGCCCATTTCTTGAGTAGAATCAACAATTTAGATCCAAATGCTTCATCTTTCGCTTGCATAAAAACGGTGGTTTTCATTTGCACCTTGCACCTCTCTGTTATATTAACAGAAAGAATTGAAAAGCAATGTAATAAAGGCTGGCCTGGCAACTTGAGCAGGAGGAAATTGCCACTCTTCCTGTAACAATTGGAACAGAGAAGAGTTGTATGATTTCTCATTTCACCTTTATTTGCAGGGATGGTGACAATCTTTCTTTTTGTGTGTGTGTGTGCAGTATTTCTGCCACCTGGTAAGATTGCAGGTGTTAGAGTTTGTCATTACTAGTGATTGCAGTCAGGTTCTGCCAGTGTTTAGATGTGTATTGAGAAGGCATGGTTCGTAACCTTATTCTGTCAGTCATTGACCTGAAGTTTCAAGAAGTGTTAAGAAAACAAAGTGCTCTGTTATTAGGTGGTGAGCACATTATTGTTTTAGGTGACCTTTTACAGCATCGAAGATGGGGAAAAAAAGACTGTCACAGTTTCTGGTGTTAGAAGGTTTAGAATGTTAATACTTATGCACAGGTTGAAATTGAAAAGTTCATGATATTTCTCAAAGGAAATTCAAGAAAAAATTGGTAGAAATTTCAGTGAATTGAAACTAAGAGGGTTTTTTAGCCCTACTCAGATAGTGTGTTGAGTTTCAGTGAAGATGATTTATTTTAGATTAAGCAAAGCCAATCAAAACAAGAGAGATAAGTTTTCCATAAATGAAAAGTGGGCATATTTCCACTAAGATTAGATCCAGTCCACTTAGAGATAAAGGCCATAAACATCAAGCTGTCTGCTTCCGTTAACCAGGCTGATACAACATTGTTTACCAGAGAACAAAAGTAAAAAATAAGCACGCAGAATGCATTTCTCTTTGCAAAAAGTTACTGAAAAGCTAGCATACAGGATAAAATGCTTGGAGTCAATGCCAAAAAAAGTTTATATTTTCACCACTGGGGCCAGGATTTCACTCCTAAGTTTATGAGCTGTAATATTACCGACTCACAGAATCACTGGGTTGGAAAGGACCTCTGAAGATTGTGTAGTCCAACAGCAGGGGATCCTGCTCAAGCAGAGTCAGCTAGAGCATGTTGTCCAGGATCTTGTCGTTGAGTTTTGAATACCTCTAGGGATGAAGACTCCACAACCTCTCTGGACAACCTGTTCTAGTGTTTGATTATGCTCATAGTTTAAAAAAAAAAAAAAAATTTCTTTAGGTGCGGAATTTCCTGTGTTTCAACTTGTGCCCGTTGCCTCTTGTCTGTTCACTAGGTACCACTGAGAAAAATCTGGCTCCCTCTTCTTCATTCCCTTCCACCAGATATGTATACACAATGATAAGATCTGTTGTCCAGGCTGAACAGTCCCAGCTCTCTCAGGCTCTCCTTGTATAAAAGATGCTCCAGTCCCTTGATTATCCTTGTGGCCCTTTGCAGGTTAGTCTGAGAGACAGCGTGTAACTGTAGGGACTCTGAGTCCCTGAGACCGGAGTTAAGTGTGAGAGTATTAGAAATTTGCCAGGGATTTACTAATTCTTTCTGATAATTAAACCTGTATAACTCTATTGTCCTGGTCATTAATTTGCAATTCAGAAGAGCACCCGATAGTCACATAGTAAAAAATAAATTAAAGTACAACTGCTTATGTTGAGTTGTTTATGTAAAGTCTGTGGTCCATCTGCAGTGAGACTTCCTGAAGAAGTAGGGATTTTTAGCAACTTATGAGAGTTCCAGTTTGCTGTGACCTAAACTGCCTTTGAGAATGCTTTTGATCCACCGTCTCTCCTTATCCTGAGTAAATACTAGAGGTCCACTAGGATATGTGGATTTCATGATGCCTTTAAATGCCTTTTAATGCCTTTGGAGAATGAATATTTTTAAACTCATCATGTGCCGTTAGCTCCGTGCCATTTAGCTCTGTGTAAACTTTTGATAATTTATGATCAGTTGTAGTTTCATCTGGCCAGAGTTAAGTAAAGTTAGATGCTCTGGCTGTATCTAGTTGAAGAGTCAGGGAGATGGAGAGAAGGAGGAGGGAAGAAAGGACTGTGAGGTCTCAGCTTGTTGTGGGGTTGGAACATAGTTGGACTGTGCAACAGCTGGAATTGGAGCTCTAAATTATTCTTGTGTTTCTTGTTTAATACTTAATATTAATATCCTGATTTAATATCCTTTAAATATTTTGAGAGTACTTTTGAAACATCTGTGACAAATAGTCTGACAGTCTTTACAGTTTTAAAATATGTTTTAATGTATGCTGTAGATCAAGGAACTCACTTTCTTTAAAACAGATAGAAAAACAGTACAGGGCTTATAATGGAAAATTGTTTACTCTTGAACCATGCAGTCAATATTTTTTCATCAAGGACAGTTTCCATAATTAAAAAAAAAAGTAAAACTTCAGTAGTTTGACTCATCTGGGCAACAATCTGCAACTAAGTTTGAGTGGCAAATACCCTATCACTAGGAAAAATGAATGCAAGTCTGCACTTTGAAGAGTAGATCTGTGTTCCTTTTGATGAAGGAGAAATGAATAAAAACAAAGACAAAAAGCACTTTAACTAATAGGCATTCCTGTTACAGTGGTGATCTGTGGAAGGTACAGGCTGTTTTCTGTAAACTGTAAGCAGAAACCAGAAAGCACAGAATATAAATGCCGCCTTTTGTACCCAACTGTCTCCAGCCTCTTGTGACTTAAAGTTATCTAAAAGAAAATTATTGATTTATTAAAGCCTATATTTCCACAAATACCTAAACTTCTTATTTCAAAAGTGTGCCTACAAATAAGAAAATTAAAATGGGTACTTTCAAGGAGGAAAGGCAGAATTTTAATTTGAAAGGTATTTATTTAATGCTCAAAAAATTTAAAATACTGTGAACAGTCCTTCCTTTTCAAATAAATCCCTCTTACTCATCAAGCTGTAATCCTAGAAGTATGCAGGCTGGATTGATTTTGCTACTGAAAGCTTTCTACTATATGTAAATGAACATAGCTTCAAGTTCTTGCATGTCAGGATTTCCGCCTCCATACAGTGTTGACATAAGAGAGGAATGAAATATAATATCATCTACATATCTATTAGTATACTTTTTATCTTAGTTTAGCATGTATACATACGCTTTGTCTTACAGTAAATTACAATTTAAATTGAAAATATAGTCACCATATTCCTTCTACTGAGCAGTACCTCTGAATATAAAAAAAAATCACAACTCCTCTGCAATATTTCAGTCTGCCCTAATTAACCACGAGATGTAAACAGAATGAATCAACCCTTATCTTACAAAACTGTAGCTGTTTGAAAGCTCTGTGACAGTAAAAATGCATGTTTTTATTAATTTTATTTTTAAAATAAAATAACATTTTATTTTTGTTTTCCTTCCTGGTATTCATAATGATTACACATTTTCTGACTTCACAGTTGAGATAATCAATTATTCTGTAAATCCCAGGACTTTACTTTTTTGGCACAGATAGTCAAAACCCCATCATACAGAGTAGAACTGACCAAAAGAGCAGAATTACTTTTCCAGGGAAAAATTGCCAACTGGAAGGTTAGTTCTACTCCAAATTGGAGTGGAAAGCTGAAATTTTAAGATGTCATATGAAAAAGAAAACTAAAATATTAAACCAATTGCTTTACACATATAAAATACAAATGCCCATATAAAATCTGAATATAATTTAATAAATTTATTATACTAAGTGAATTTGATACCAGAAATGAAATTACATCACCTTACTAAACAGATTAAAAGAACAATGACATAATTTTAAAAAAAAACCTCTTGAGTGGAAAATATAATACAAATTGAGTCATTAGAGAAAAACTCTCTCATACAAATCAACTTTCTCATGCAATCACAGAATCACAGAATGGTAGGGGTTGGA
>WAAD01029565.1:2051-34289 GCA_013389945.1 Fregata magnificens
AACTGCACTTAATCCCATCTGTGTCTTAAAAACGAAACAAAAAAACGGCAGCCTGATATTGGATACCATTCAGCCAAGGCTGTCTGCATGGTGACTCTTGTCTTTATCTTGTTAGCAAAAATTAATTTTATAAACAATTTTTTTAAAAAAAATCCACAGTAGAGGTGGTGTTACTGACATCGTAGTGTATTTACCTTTAGTCGTTTTTCTGTTAATGGTTCAAAATAAGAAATCAATGGGAAAATATTTTGTTCGTGTAACTCTTAAGAATTCCTATATTGATCTTTTGGATGTGATTTTATCTACCTAAATGTCACATTGTCTATTTATCTCTTGCCTTTTCTGTGTGTTGCTGACTGCTTGCCTCTGCTGTTCGCATCCTCCCCCCGCCGGAGACAAAATTGGTATAGTGAATGAAGAATTATGCTTTCTGTAAACATTGTAGGAAAAACTGGAATAAAACTAGGGTTTCCTGAGAACTTTTAATACATATGCACATATTCTCTCTGAAGAGGAAAACAGGTGTGAGACAGACATACCTGCTACTTTCTGTCTTTGAGACAGCACTTGTATGTGTTCTATTTACAAACTCTCAAAACTGTTGCTTTAAAAAATACTTTTCAGAAAAGTATTCTTGTCCTTTAAAAAAAAAAAGCGAGAGAGAAAAAAGATAATTTTAAGTGCTAAATACAGTCTAAGCAATTCTACATTACAGATACAGTCTATCACATATTTTTCTCAGCTAACCTTGTTCATGCCAAAGGGCCTGTTTGTTTGTAACTGTTTCTGTCATAAAAGGAAGTTTGCTTTTCCAAATCCTGTGCTTATAACAGAATCTTTTGGGTTAATTTTGTTTCACTTTGATACAAAGCACCTGAAAAGGGCTTTTTCCCTTTCTAGCCTATGACAGGAGCTGAGATGGAGTCCTATCCCACCTGCTTTCCAGATACATAAATTCAAGATGGCTCCCTTCAGTGCAATATGGAGTTCTGTTGAAAAAACTCCACTTTTATAGCGGCACCATTATCCCTCTTGAATGGCAAGTCCCCAGTCTAATAAATGTCATGAGGTCATTTCATTTGCTATTTAGCCTAGATATTCCTCTGCTTAGTTCCACCCTATTATGCTTAATTATAATTTCCCTTATTGCTGTTCCTTCTGCTAATTTTGAGGCCCTTTTCCAATGCACAGATTAGTTCTTTAAATGATTTTTTTTTTTTTAACAATGTTCTTTAAAGTCTTGTTGACTTTGGGAAGGGAAGTTAGATAACAAGGTGAATGAGGCGTGTTCATCACTTTTATTAGAGAATGTGATGTGGGCATGACTGAGTAAGGGAGTAGTAGTGTCAGGCATGCTCGTCAGCAGCAGCATCACCAGCCAACAGCAAGATGGCCTGTGTCTGTCTACAGCTGGTAGGCAGGTTCTCACCTCCCATCTGAGGACATAAAAATGAAAAAGGAGTGATAGGTCTTTGCATCACAATCCATGCTAACTTCAGTTCTCAGGAAGCATTGGACAGCTTGAGCAGCACTGTCTTTCAAGATGCACTGCCTTAGTAATGCGGGCTTTGGTTTTGGGGTGTTTTCCAGAGAGCAGAACAGGGAGTCAGGGAAGAGCTGAGTTTGACACTGCCTTCAGACTGTGGTGAATGTCTTTTTGTCCGCTCTGCAATGCTTGCTGCCTGCGAACGTTCAGACAGTTGGGTACTTCCTGAAGTCTTTCTGGGACAGCCGCAGGACTGGCACTACTGAAATACCCACTGTCAGATGTGTGTTCACTCCTGTGGGGTATCTAAAAGTTAGTCAAGTAGTCTTTTCTTAGGAAAGGTGGAATGCATCAACCTGCCAGAGCTGGGGCTGGTCTTTCTGTGGACATGGGGAAAATACTATCACACACAGGCTGCATCACGGATGTACTTGCCTCCCCTCAACTGTCTTGTTAAAATGGTCCAGATTTCTCTTCGTCATATGCTGGATAAGCAGAAGGAATGTATTGAGTTGTCGTTGGAAAGGGAAGAGAAGACAGAGGAGAAGTCTCTATGAACGCTTATTAACTGGTGATGGTTAGTGCTCTCTCATCCTCTTTCCTTCTCCAGATCCCTTGTTTTGAAAGGGGAAGGTGAGCCCTCTGCCACAGTTGTCATTACTGGCCCCTGCCCTGAATCGCCTTGCCCTGAAACATTTTCCTTCATTGTTACCAGTATAAGCCATACTAGAGAGAGACATGGGGTCTCAGATGGTCTTAGAAGAGTCCTCATCCTTGAGAATATTCTGGAGTTCTCTCTTCTCTCTGGAGTCAGCTGTATTCAGAAGATCTAGGAATAACTGAAGTGGCCATTCGCTGTATGCAGCAAAATTTAAAGGCTACACAGGCCAGATCCAACTGGATGTCTGCTTTTGTTTCCGCCCTCCTTCTGAGGGGCTCTAGCTTTGTGGATTTTGAATTGGGATTGTCAGCTGTCTCTGGGGAGAGCATGTCCAGGAGCTAGGTTAAGCAGGGGGTTGACAGGGCATTCTTCTCAGTGCCCTGAGCTTGGAGCCTTGGAAAATGAGGAGGAGATTTCACTCCCTGTGCAAGGACTGAGCTCCTGATCTAGGTTCTTGGAAAGCTTAGACCCATATGTACCTAGGGGATAGATCTAGAAGGTTGGCAGCTCAGCAACTTGACCTGTGGCTGGAGTCAGGCAATGCCTTCTGTGTGGTTGCAGCCTATAGGTTACAGGGAACGTGTGGTACAAATGAATCAAGGTTAGGATGAATTACTGGAGGACCTTATAAGGTGGAAAGAAGGGGTCAGGGCAAGTTGCTCTGATTTTGTTTGTGAAAAATACGTTTTTCTCTGAAATGAAAATATTTTGCGCACCAAAACTACCTGCCACTACGGGTCCTGCAATTTCTCACTCAGAGGGCAGTTCATACCACCTTAGCTTTTCCTTTTTTAGTTGATATCTTGCAATACGTTTAATGATTAGCAAAGTAAGAATACTTGGGGATACAGCTTCAGGGCTGGCTAGAAGTGGGTAAGAGGCTAAAAGTCCCAATTAAATAATGGCTAAAACATGTCAGATAAACTCAGGTTGCTTTTCATAAGAAGGCTGACATAATTTGCTTAAAATTTTAGTCTTGTGAAACCATGACTTTTTTTGTGTTGATTTAGGGTTTCTTTGGGGGTGGGGCCTTGCATTTCAATCACTTATAAAAAGGCTTTCTGTTGGGGAAAATGTAGTCTATTACATTAGTGTGAGGGATCGTGTCGTTCCATTTTTAGCTGTCATTGGCTGAAAAGTTCTTGTTACTACTGCCAGCTAATAGAGTTGCTTCTCTAGCTCCGTGGGTAGAGGCATGTGCTGTCTAACTGCTCAGCCTATCTAATTGCATCATTACAGTCCAGGCTGACTGTCTAATCTAGCTGTATAAAGTAATTAAGTTGCCCCACCACTGAGCTGCTGGTGCTGAACATCAGTGCCTGATACTGCCTTGCAGTGGGCTTGTTCCTCAGGTGTAGCTCAGGCATTTACTGTCTCTTGAGCGTACTCTGTGGCCATACTCATTGCTTCTGCCAGCGCTTTGGTATTTTATCTTGGCAGATTTTGTGTTTTAGTATCTGTGAAAGAAGAGTGTTCTCTAGATAATTCTGTTTGTGGATGTATTTAGGCAATGAAACTCAACTATTTTCAGTGGTGCTGCCCCTTAACACATCAGGGAGGAAAAAAAGATATTTTGTTTTATATTCTCAGCTCTGAAGGGTCAATATGGTAGCTGAGAATCATCAAAGAACAGGGATGTGCCTCACACACACTTTGTTTTTTCACTGGGTGCGCTTCCCTGCCAGCTGTGCTGGGTCGCAATGATTCCCGTTCTCATCATCGTGTTGCAGTGAATCCCTGCCCAGAAGTGGTTTCTCTTTGCCAGGCTGTAAGAGTTTTAGCAGGACTTTTTGCTGAGGCACCACAAAGAATTAATCTTAGCACACGGGAAGATATGGATGTATGCCTTTCCTTTTGCTTTCTACTGCTCTTAGATGTCTTTTGGGACTCTAGGTGTTAAACAGTAGTGCCAATAGTTCCTTTCTTCTATTTTACCTTGATATAACCCTGAGTACAGAAATGACGTACCAGCAAGTGGATGTGACACTAGAAACTTATATACAAAAAGCAGTATTGCAGTTTAGGCAAACAGGTATTGTTAAAATCCTTTCCAAGGTGAAGTAACATCATTCTTTGTCACACCATGTCATACAAATTTAAAAGTTGGTTTGCTGTAGTTAGTTACTCAGTACATTTCTGTTCCAAAATAAGAAAAATTTCACAGGCAGAAATACCTCTCTGTCTTTGAGTGGGATTGATGTCTAATGCAAACTGAAAGCAGTAGGACATGTAATCAGCATCCTGAGCTGTTTGGCCCGCTGTGAAGCGTTGATGGTGGGAGAAGTGAATCGCTCCTAAACATCGAGTTTTTTTGCAGGGCTAGAGCCTCAGTCACCTCCAAAAGCACCGGTGGGGAAGACATCAATAGGACCAGCTCCACTGAGCTCCCGTGCCCAGCTGAAAGGGAATGAGGATGAACTTGATCCAACCTGTGCAGCTGCCACACTGAAACTTATTAGAGACAAACTACCAAAGTTACCACCTCCACATGCCAGGTTATCTTTGTTTTAATTCATGTAGAAACCTCTTGCTCTTACTTGTGTTTATTAGTCATGAAAGCACACAGAAAAGCACTCATGAACTAGGCAAGCTGCTAAGGCTGTCTTGGTTTCATTTTGAAGTTACAATTCTTTTACTGAGATGTACATTCACTGCTTAATATTGGGGATTTTGTTAGTGATTGTGCTATCCTCTTAAAATCCTCTTAAGGAATATTTTACTACTCTGTTTAGGTTTTATTTGGTGTAAATGGCCTCTCTGAAAAAATAAAACATTTCCTTCTCTCCTGACAAAAAGCCCCATCCACATATATTGGAGTAATTTTTGGTTTGCAACTAAACAGAACATATCCTAGTACTAAATTAGAAAGTAGTTTCAATCATCTCTTGGTTCCTAGTGACTTATGCTGGCAGTGCTGCCTGGAGGCATGTTTTACTGATTCCAAAGACGTATGTGTTGTCAATCGTATTCAAAGCTTGGTGAAACTCCAGCCATGTCTAGCATTTTTCTGTGATTTGAGGCTAAGACTGGAGTAATCTACTTAGTGGCATGTTCCTGAAAAGACACTTCTGTATTGGTCAGGAAAGCCCCCAAAACCTAGCAAACTGGAATGTAATCTCAGAAAGAGGAAGGGCTTTGCTTCATTAGAACTCTGGAGTATTCGTGTGTACATTTTTATTTTTCATCTTTAAAAAGCTAATGTTTCAGTAAGGTGACTAAGACCATTTGGAGCTCTATCAAGTGAATAGCCAAGGTCTCCATAGTAGTACTCTGTTTTTTGAGGACTAATGAATTCTGTAGTGGTGTTGCACAATGAGTATTGTAAGTCTGCAAGATAGAATTTTGTCAACAAAACCAAAGACTTTGCAATCTGTATGACTGCCATGCAAACATGGGCATGAGTTTACAGAAGGAAGATCTTTCTAAAAATGGTTTGCCACATCAGTAACTCTTGTTACTGATGTACAGCGTGTATGATCCACTACTGCCCCCATTAGATCTCTAGTCTTCTACACCCATGGCATAATACATTTTATCTAGCTTTAGCTGAATGTGCAGTTAAGCTTCATGGTGCAGTGTGCTGTACTTAAAGTGTGTGGTGTTATGATCTGTATCCTTTTTTAAAAAAAAAAAAAAAAAAAAAAAAAAAGACAACCCTGTAAAGGTAGTTGTAGTCCTAGATCTAAGATAATATTAGCGTTGGTGTGAAAATCTAATGAAAAAATAGAAAAAGTTGTTGTGATCATTGCTGTTCTGTATTGACTTTTCATCAATTTTCCCCAGTGACTCTGCAACTACTGAGGCACCAGCTTTGGAAGAGCCTGACAGTAAGAGAAGAAAACTAGAAGAAGAGCGAGCTAAAGCTCCCCTCATGCCTTTTGGATTAGATCTTCACTACTGGGGACAGGATCAGCCAAGTGCTGGGAAGATTCTCAAGTAATGCTCTTTTTCTTTTAAGACAAATTAAACAAATATATAGATTTACTCATACTCAGAGGTCATGCAGTGGGCTGACTGCTATTTCTTTTGATAATTACTTTTCTTCTTTCCCTTGTGCTGTAGGACCCATAAACAAAGTCAGAAATTCTACCTTAAAATGTTGTTTGTTTTGAGAAGATGTGATACTAATTAAATGTCCTTTGATGCTTCAAAGCACATTTTTTCTGCTCTTTCATGTTTGTGTATTATTTGCAGCATGGCATCACTTACTCCAATTTAAATTGGTACCTCATTATGCAAAATGCTGTGCAAGTGCATGGTAGGCGGTCCCTCTGCTGGGGACTTTACAGTCTAAATAAATAGCAGACAAGGTAGGAGAAAGGCTGGGGAAGGTGTTGGGGGTATTTTTCCTGACTTTACAGAGTGGTAACTGAGGAAATTGATATGCTTGTTCAGTCACACAAGAAATAGGTGGCAGTTACAGGATTTGAATTTGGATATCTCACTTTCCATTCTTGTCTGGGAAGGTTCTGTGTTTCTTGGACATGAAGCATTGCTGGCTTGGGGAAAGCTTTAGCAATGCTGGGGAGAACAGATTGTAGGTATACATCAGAACTTGTTTCTAGCAGTCAGTTTTTAAAACCCCTTTTTAGCACTAGTATTTTTATATGGAAGTTGGGATGCAAAGTCCTCCCTCTATGTATAAATTTCATTTAAGTCCACCAGAACTTTAGTATCAGTGTGTACCATACCTGGCTTGGAAAAGGCAAAAAAACGTTGACTGGCTGGGTTGCAAAACAACTCATATAGTCTCAGCAGTATTACTTTAACTTAGTTTGTTTCCTTATCAGAACAAACAAAAAAACCCAACCCATGATCGCTCTGTGGAGACAATGCTTGCAGAAAAACACGAGAGGAAAGTGTTGCCTCTGTACCTGATTGCATAAAATGCTGAATATGTTTTAAATTGTTGAAAGCCAGTGAAATTTGATACATAGTAGTGCTTTAACACAGTCACTCCAAGCTTTGCATTCTGTCTGGTGGTGTAAGCTCTTCAAAGCCTACAAAATGGTTAAGATTTTCAGCAGGGCTTTAAGAAGCGTTTGTCTGTGATAATGCCAAAAAGGTAGTAAGGCTTTATTTTACATTGCAAATGAGTTATTCAAGTCATAAGTGAAATCAGAAGCATATTTCACTGCCTGTCTGCCTTGTGCTGTACTGTTTTATTTTTATGCTTTCCAATAAAATAGAGGGCACACTTCTGAACCTTATAGTCTATAACTACAGATATGCCAATCTGACTAAAGACAATTTAAGTAACTCTGCAAACACAATACCATTGACCCCTGGATATAAAATATATTTATTGAAAAATTAAGGTAGTCATTGGCCAACTCCTTTAACTTTTCTGTATGCACACACATTGTCTCTGTAAGATGCCTAGGAGAAAAAAGCAAACCCAAAAACCAGACAACACACATGGAGTGTGTGTGCAATTTGAATTTTTAAAATCTGAGGTCGAAAAGTCTTTCCCCTTCACCTATTTAGCACTACATTTACTTAATTACAGCATTTACAATAAATTAAGATTTTGATAGTGAGAATATAGCTACCAGGAAGATTATTTTCTAAGACATTTTGTTTAGGTGGTAAATGGTGAACCGTCACCTTCTCTAGAAGGTGACAGTAACTGTGGGCTTTACAAAAAGTTTGGGCCGAACCATTTTCCCCACTTCTGCCTTCACTCACACAACTCATTAAGCTAGTTTAAGAACACTTAAAATGAATTTATAAAGCTGTAGTAGTACTTTTTTTTTGGNTGAATTTTTAAGGTTTTTGTGTTTTTTTTTTTTTGGGGGGGGGGGAGGGGGGGCGTATACTGCATAGTGTTGTACTGTGTAGAGACTGCTATGCCAGCTTAACCAACTATTTTGGATAGCATGGGCATTCTAAACTCATCTACCCTCCTCCTTGAATTAAATCAGCTTACTCTTAGGATCAGAGTAAATTAGCTGGTGCAGCACTTTTTATGACTGTGACTAGGATATTTGAATTAGCTCATTTAGCGCTTGCTCCAGGATCTCTGTATGCATCATACTGGGTTTAGAATTTATATTTATTCAAGCTTTTGATAAGCTTCCCATCATCTTAGGAACAAAGTTGATATAAATTTGTTGAAAGAGTGCAACATTCCTCCAGGAGCTAGACTTTCTCTCAGATATCAGTTAACCATTACTTGTCTTTTATTCCTCCTAATATATAGCTATGTAATTTCCATTAAAGCCTCTCGTTATTTCTCTAGATCAGTAACACTCTTTCTATGAGTGTGAGTGAGGTGTTGATCTTCTAGTTGATTATCTGTTCCCCTTTTGTTCCCTCTTATGAAAAGGTTTTACTTGTCACGTGCATCATTTTTTCAAAGATCTCATGTTCTGCCTTTTTAAAGCATTGCTTAAATTACAACAGCAGGAAATCAGAAAACTTTGGGATTTAGCACTGTTTTGTTCTTTTCTCACCTGCTTGTAAGTCACGCTGGGAGAAAATAATTTACATGCTTGTAGTAAACAATAATATTTATTAATACATGTGCAGGAATCAGGCTATTTTAAGTCTAGTTCCCAAATATTGATCAATGATATATAGAGTAAAACCTAATTTTAATTGTCTTGAGATTTGTTCGATGCAGATTTTTTTGGGGGTGAAGTCAAAATATTAAATAGAACTTTTTCCTAATTGGGAAGGTTGGCATGCACAACTGTTAAATGCTTCTTCATTCTCACGTAACTGTAATTTGATAATTTAGAGGGGGAGGGGAGTTCAGACCACCAAAGGATGTGAGAATTTTACTAAAAGATTCTGTAAGACTACTTTGCACATAGAAGAGCTAGCAGTCAGCCTTGTTTTCAGGATTGTATTAAAACTAAGCAAATAAGAAATTTATTTCATTCTTTTATTTACTGTCTGTTGTACAATCTTGCCACATAATTTCTGAAGCTGAAATGTTGTACCATTCAAACGTTTGACTAAAGTCATATTGGTATTTTATAAAGATTCTTAGAGCTTTTGTTTAGGCTATAGTTTGCAGAATTTTGTGATTGAAAACTTTTTTTTTTTTAAGCAAAAATTGTGGAAACATATTACTATGTTTAAAGTTGAACTAGCCTCCACTACAACTCTTTTGCCTTTATCCCCTAATTTACCAGAAGAAAGTTATTTGTACTTTATGGCAGGTTAGAATTTTTCTGGCACTAATGAGGTGTATTCGATGAAAAAATTATTGGATAGCATGAATCTCTTTAACAAGGGTTTTACTTGATGAACATTTTTCTGATGATTTGGCAAATCATAGAATGGCTTCAAAATTGCTTAATCCCTTTTTTAACGTAGTTCTGATCTCTTTACTGCAACAGTTGACCATTTAAAACTATGTAAAACCAGCAGCTATATATGTTGTAGGTTGCTAAGGTCAGATAATTTACTTCACTTTTTTTTTTTTTTTTTTTTTTTTTTTTACCCCTTGTCATCTGCTGAAAACTTGCTTAGATAAAATTCATCAAAACTCTTCAGGCCCACTAAAGTAATTCTTTAAGTATTGGCTGATGTGCTCTGCTGAATTGAGATCGTTGTGATTAGTGAAGCCAGTGTTCACATATACATGTCTCTGCAGTCTACAGAAGGCAAAGTCTCAGAAGTAGGAATGACACCCAAGGATATTAATGAGTATGGGGAATTGGATATGGATAGAGAAAATCCTCTCAAATCAGTGTGGGACTGATTGGGTGGAAGAGCTATGTGGAAGAAAGGGATTGTAAAGTGTCCTTTATGAATTTTAAGTCCTCATCAAGACATCTGTCTTCTAGATATCTCCATTTTGCTTGTAATAAGCAGCAGACATGCAGGCTGGATTTTTTTTTTTCCCCCTTGGTTTAGCTGTGGTTTTTTTCTCTTTTAACTTCATATTTCCTTAAATTTGGGATGGAATTGTTGTTGTTTAACTTCACATGTCTTGAAGTTAGATATCTAAGCTTAAGCTGGTCACCCTAATTTATTTTCATGATTAGGAGAAAGAAACATTTACCATCAGAGGGACAGTCATTGTGTCCTAAGATTAACATCTAAAATGAGTGAGGTAATTTCTCTCTGGGATTGCCTGTTTCTCATTATAGACTATTGGCAGCCTAGGGTGGCTAAAATGAAATTATATGAATACTGTGGAGAAGATACTACATCACTCAAGGGTCCTTGCTCCCCTTTTCTCCCACTCCCTATGTCCACTGGCATGGTACTAATCTTTATGCCAGATTAAGGAAGAGTGTATTTGCCTATATGTGCCTGTAAATATAGGTAAGATATCTAATTTTAAAATAAATCTTCAATGGATTAGCTTAATTTCCTAGAGAAACACCCCATAAGTTTCTCAGACTTAAGGACACTGTATAGGAGAACCTGGAAGAAAGAATCTCTGTAAGGCTCAGCTGATCATTTGCTCTCTTCCTTGGTCCAAGTATACTGCAAGATACGCTGATGTCAGCTTCTGCTTTGCTGCTACAGGTGCACAGCTACCAGGAATAAGATCAGACAAGTTAAGATCCAACTGTTTCCTTAATGGTCTATCTTCTCTGTTTAATCATAGAAGTATTTTGTTATGAAGAATGTTAACTACAGAATTACAAAGCTATTCACTGAAACTGGATATCGCATAGCCGACTCTGAATGTCAGATCACGAACTAGAGCTAAGACTTGTAATAAGTTAGGGGGTTAAACAAGAAATCAATACTAGACAGGCTTTGGTGGTATTTTAAAAACATCTTCATAATATAGGAGTCATAAGAAAGAACGGTAGACTCCTAGTTTTTTCTCATTCACTAGTAAAGCTTCCCTTCCTTTTACATGTAAGTTTACCACGGGATGATACTGGCATCTTTATGTGGTTTCTTACAACTTTGTGAATAATTTTCATTCGCCGTTTTTCCAGATTTGCTTCTGAGCATCGATTTTGGGGACCCAGTGAAATAGAGGAAGAGGTGGAAAATAAAGAAATAACTGAAATGTTAAAAACTAGATACATAACATTTGCTGGCAAGTTTGAACCAGTGAAACACAAATGTCGAGCACCAATGCCTGATGGAAGTCTGTGTGAAAGACAAGATCGGATTAAGGTGGGCACCAAGTAACATAACTTCCAGGATATATGCTACGTGGAGAAGATCTCGTTAAAACACATCAACAAAAGTTTATTTCACGTTGTAAATGTAGCTCAAGTTAGCAAAAGAAAATTCTATCTGGAGAAGTTTGCTGTTGATATGTGCTTCATATGAGAAGCATCCTTTCTGTAAGGAAGCTGTAAACATTTAAAGAACTCTCAAATATGTTTGTCATTCATCATAGGTATTTATATTATATTTATTACTGTGATGTTTGAGTACCTGACAGTGAAGCAGAGATAGTTAGTTGTTTGCCAAAAAGTTTTCCTCATTTAGAGGCATATTTGATATTACCTGTTTTTAGAAATGTGGGTGTTTGACAAGCAAAGAGATTTTATTTACAAATTAGGTTTTATGAAAGCTAAATCCTACACAGCCTCAAATTGTGGGCACTATTGAGCAGAAATACTTTGCTTAAATACTTTGTTCTAATATCCCTGTTCTTCCTGTATTAGCCAAGGTTGAAGGATCTGAATGCACTAAAATACTTTTAATGGGATTGTTACAGGATAAGGATATAGCATAAACAACCAAATAAAATGCAGCGTTGGTGCCCTGGTTCCAGACTTGACAGGATGTGCTACCTGGCCTCTTGAAATTGGATATTCATATCACAAAGAGCTTATTTCTTTGAGATTCTGAACATATTAAACACATGATGTTTATGGGATCCTGATGCTTTCTAAGGGGGACTGGGGACCAAGTGTAAAGTTTTGTCGCTTGATTCCATTGTCTGGCTTTAAACTATGTTGAATAACATGTAAGCATTTTCTTTTTATTCAGAAGTTTTGAGATTTTTTTTTTCCTTTTCTTTCTGAAGTGCCCTTTCCACGGAAAGATAATTCCTCGGGATGAATCTGGGATTCCCATAAATGCAGAGGACAGAGCCAGAGAAGAAAAGATGCGGTTTGAGAAGCAAGCAGCTCAGCCAGGTTTGTGCCTGCATAGCATCTTTAAAAAAAAAAAAAAAAAAAAAAAATTAGACAGAGGTGGGAAATAAGCTTTAGATGTAAGCGTAATATCTCTATTGTATATGTGTTTGTATAGATATTGTATACAATATTTACAATATGTACAATATATATTTGCAATCTATACAATAATTGTATGGATTGTATCTACATTGTATCTATATATTTCATATATTGCCTCTACAATATATTGGATCTACATTGTATCTATATATAGTATATATTGTATCTATATATAGATACAGCATAGCTACAAGTTAGACAACAATCTCAGTATACAGTTAGACAACAAATGAGACAGGCTGTATGGAGGAAGAGAGCCGATTCTTTTGTTGCTAAAGGCACAGGTTGAGATCCACAGAACCGGACCATATTTCTGTTTTGCTCCTAACCCCATTCTCTCATTTAAATTGCTGTTGATTTGAATTTGAAGAACATTTGCAGTGATTCTTGCTTATGTGGTAAATATGGATGTATGTGTACACAGAAGAAGGTTAACATTGCATTTGTTCTTTGTTTCCAGTAGTGACATAGTGTTCCTAATACTTCTCAGACAGACAAATTATAGCCTTTATCTTAAGGAGCATGTTTATTAAGGACAATTAAACTTATTTCCTGGGAAATGCTCGACAGTAGCTGTTCACGTGATTCTGAAAAGAAGTCATCTAATCTTGCTGGTCCCTAGCAGTTGTGATTTACGTAATGTAATGGTACCATTATTAGGATCACTGTGTTACCACGAATATTGGCAGAGTGGATTTTTGTCACAATGCGGGAACTTGTTTTTCCTATATCTATCATATTCTATATTTCCTGTATCTACTCATTTACTACTTGTGTTTTAGAAGGAGAATTCTTGGCCTTGTGCTATGCATCTGTGCAGCATCATTAGAAAATGCTCTGAACTATGGAAGCCCTCACCTTGGGCTTTACTTTATCGGCATTATAACTATTCTGGATGTTCTAATAGGCTTTGATGTTTGTGATGGGCTTGAGGAAGGGAGCAAGCAGACCCGTGCTGTTTAATTGTTTACAGTTTACTGTGCAATACTCTGGATTTTGTTTTTTAAACAGTAGGGATGGGCAACAAAACTAATGACCTTCTTCTTGCATCCTGGCTGCTGCTTTCAGGTGTGGAATGCTCTGGAGGGAAGGCTCATCCTTCCCCAAGATTATTTGGGCATTTTTAGCCAGGATAAAGCTCTGGACTACTAGGTGAGGAACGCAGGCAATGAGAAAGACAGCAAGCCATGAATACACAGGCAGGAAGACTTCCAAGGGGAATAAGAGACTTTTTTGGAGTAGTACAACTAAGCCTATTAGTGATGGACAGAAGGTAGATTTTCATAGAGCGCCGGGGGGACTGCGACTAGGAAGCTGCTGGAAGTTGGTACACTGCAAAGCAAGATGGGAGAGACGGATCTGTTCAGCGAAGACAGTGTATAATTGGAAGGGACAGATTTGTTTTCAAAGCTTTTATTTAATCTGCCTTCTTCGAGCAGGTCTTACTTTTTCTCTGTTTTAAGCTATTTATTCTAGGTGAGCAGTCTGCGTTCTAATTAAACTTACCCATAGGCTTTATTTTGATATCTTGTAGTATACCCTCTTTAAGGAGTTAGTTCTCTCTTAAGCTCTGACTCAGTATTTCACCAGTTTCACAGTCATATATATTATTGAGGCTACTGAACCTTCCACGAAACCGCTTCAGAGCATAAGGAACAACTGACCCACCCAGTTTCCTTTAATACATATTTGGCCATCTTTGAGTGACTGTGCTTGGCAATTACCACCACCACGCGAATGCAGCATTTACTGAACACCTTCTGGTGTCTGCGTGTGTCGAAGTGCTACGTTTGCAGGCAGTTTCCATCCTTGTCCAGGTGGAGTGAAGTGCTCTAAGCTGGCATCCAACCAACAGCATGGGCACAGCTGGACTGTCACAGAGAAACCAGGCCAGGAGTGTGGATGTTGTGCTAAAAAGGAAAGTTCCCAGTTTAGTTATGGCAAACTAAAACTAGCAAATTAAACTAGTAGGTGTTCTTGAGGGACTAGTCTCAAACTAGAAACTAATACTCTGGTATAAAAATCACTTGTCCTGAAAAATATTGATTTTTTTTTTTTTTTTTTTTTTTTTTTTTGCTGTGAAATTGTCATTGCTGGAGGCTAGACATAATATTTGTTTTTATTACAGTGTTAGCACGTTGTTGTTAGAGGCTTCTCACCTCTGGCCCACAAGGATGTGTATGTTAGTCCCAAACCAGTGTTGACATTGCTGCATTGCATTATTGAGTGCCATTATTAAGCTGAGATGTCATACAAAGGTCCATCCCATCTGGCTGGGGAGATACTGAACAAGCTATGGCACTTAATTTATTGGACAAAACCTTACAGGTTTCTAAAGCCATATGTATACCAGATGTCACTAAATACTTTTATCCACTGCTTTTTGTTGCTTTCTTTTTTTCTGTGCCTCAGTATTTTTATATTTGTCTTATAATATTTTCATAAACATTGTAAAATGGCCTTTAGTTTGTTTATTTGGGACTTGTGGTTTGTGGGGGGTATTTGGTTGGTTTCCATTGGGGTTTGGTTTGTTGGGGCTTTGGTTTTTTGTTTTTTTTTTTTTTTTTTTTTTTTTTAACAAAGGACTTGAGGCAAGTCTGAGCAGTGCTGCTATGGAAAATATACAAATGGGGACCCACTCTGTACAGTAAGTGCTTCAGTCTTACGATTGACAACATCATTTGCTAGTGACAACGGTTTGAAAAATGCCAAACATCAAAATTTGGGGATCAGCTGCATGGTTAAATTACACCAAAATTCTTCCTATATCTTTTTCCTATTGGATGGTAGGTTTATTTTCATCCTTGTGTGGCTGAAGGGAAAACCAATTATGTAAAACTAATACAGTTTGTGTGATAATGACTATGTTTTGACAACACTGTCGTTGTTATGGAGCATTTCTTAACTTAGGATAAAATTTTAAACTCTAGCTAATGTCCACAAAACGGTGCTTTGGGCCCTTTAGTCCTGAAACAATGAATCAGGTGGGATTACGCTGACCTGCTAATCTGCAGTGTTCATCCTTTTCCAATAGTTCGCACACAAGAGCAAATTAAGTGCCTATTTTTTGTGTCAGCCCTGAAGAGTATCTGGTTTTTTAGCCCTTAGTGACTTGTTAACAAACAGGTATCAGGACAGGCTGGTGAAGGCAGGCCGCTGGCCAGTGAGATGTGAAATAGCATCTCTTTACTAACTACAGTATTGATTCCCGCCTACCCTTGCAAACTGTGTAATTTTCTTTTCCCTGCTGCTAAACTCAGTAACAATGTATGAAGAGCTTTAGGGGCCCATCAATGCTCAAAAAGGCTGCTCTTCCCTGGCATTCTATTGATTTTTCTCAAAGGCTTTTAAATTGCTCCTTCATTTTACTCAAATGCTCATTTCATCTCTACTGGATGCCGGCATTTTTTCGTTGTGTTTAAACAATTGCTCCATTCACTGGGTTCCTAAACTGTGACGCCTTCTTATTACTGGGAGATAAACTGTTTAGACAGTTTTCCTTAATCTTGGATTAATCGTTCCTGTATCTGAATCGTGCTGTTCTGTATTCCTTCACTTAAAAAAAAAAAAAAAAAGTCCGTGAGGTCTTATGATCTATCAAGTATATGTGTTCTATTTTCTCCCTCTATACTTCTCCTGCTCAGTTCTTGCACAGCTTCTTTTTTCCTCATGCTTTTTGGTGTGTTGGATTTTAACCAGTCCTTGCTTTCGTGTATCATAGTAGGTTAGATCTAACCTTTCCTTGGAAAATCGCTCCAGTATTCCTAAACACCATGTTCTTAAGTGGGGACATTGCCTCTGACCTTTTTGAAATGTTATTGCCAATATTTGTCACACTCAGTGACCATCACAGTATATAAGTGAAATTGTATAGTCGTTTAGGACTGTTTATTTTTCTATATCTACATCAATGTTAAATAAGGGTAGTAGACATTTGGTGTTACACTTTCTGCAGGCAGGAAAGGCTGACTGACATGGGAAACTATATGACAAATGAGTGGCAATTACTGGTTGTTAAAATACAGAATTCTGACATTTATGCTGAGTTTGGACCATGTTACTCTTTGAAGTGGTACTTGCTACATTTTTTTCCAACCCATATGCTCAAAATCTTTATAATGCAGTGCCATTTTTCTAAATTTCCACTTGAAGATATCCATCCTCTAGCCACATTTTTACTTTCTGCTTCATACTATGTTATCTTGTTTGGATATGCAAGACTCTACACTAAAGGTGAAAGACCACTCCTTCCTCAAAGAGTTTACAGTCAAAATTGTTCATGCTTTTTCCTGTGGTGGTATCTATGATCAGAATCCATTTACAGTGTATGGTTGGATTCTGAAGCATTAAGGTTTTGATAAAACTGTAAAACAAGTTTTTGATGAGATAAATTAACTCTGGTGTGACTGTCAGGAGAAGAAATTTGATTTAGGTAATTAAACTGAGGAATTGTGGGATACTTAAAAAGTAGTATCTTTTTCAGATGCAAAATTGCGCTCATGGCAACAGAGTCATGTTGTTTTATTCAAGAATGCTATTTAGGTGTCAGGCACCAGTTCACGTTTTGAAGCAAATGTGATTCTTTGATGCAGAAAAGTTACAGTGTTGTCACCCCCACTCTGCTCAAAAGTGACATATTCCATTTTTTTAGGTTTATTTTTAAGCTTATTCAGCATTTATTTCTGGAGATAAGTTCCTCAGCTACCTTGTTGGCATTTTGTTCAATTTCTAAACGATAATCACTGTTTGTCACCTCTCCTACAAGGAATAGTTTCCTTGGAATTTTGCTACTGTGCTACTGTGAAAACTTGACTTAAGTCTTCCTACAGAAGAGTTTTATCGACAGCAGCTAATAATAGATACTAATCCTAGACTGGCAGGGCTTTTTCATCAAGATCTGTCATTTTGACTAACTGCTTTACACTCCCCTTCCTTTGTGTATGCAACTTACAGCACAGTGACTCTGCCCTCACCTAGCAGTGACAAGAACCTGTACCTTAGGAGACCGCAAATTCTACCTGGGTTTGGAATTTCAAAGTGCATGCTTTTTCTTTTAAACAGAGTGGCGAGATCCGGAATTCATGAGAGAAGTTGAAGCAGCCACAGGAATGGATCTTGGTTCCTCCAAAAATAATGGAAAAGGGGGGAAAAAGAAAGGGAAGAAGAAAAAATATCCAAATCTGACAGACCTGAAGCAACAGGCTAATACTTCTCGTTCCCGGCTTGAGAAGAAAGTCTTCCATAAGTAAGACGCTTACATTCTCTAAAGCCTGCTAAATTGCCGTTTCCCTTTGTTTCAACAGTATTTTCTGTTTCTACATTAAAGTGCACTCACTGAACAACTTTCTTCACTAACTGCAGAGCAGGAATGCCTTCTATATCTCTGGAGGGTAAAGAGTAGCAGGTACCGATGACCAAGATTATTTCTTTGAGAATGATTTTCAGCTAACTTACAAAACTTGCCTGTGAAAGACTTTTTTTCATCCTTCTCAATTTTTTTTTTTTTACTCCTTTAATTGCTGTAGCGGCTTCTCTCGACGACCATTTATTAATTAGGTGGATGCTACTTTGTGTGTGCAAATAGTACTGGATCTGGAAAAAAGGTGATGTGTTCTGAGTGACACAACTTACACCCTCAGACACACTGTAGTAGTGTAGATGGAGTGAAAATGAAGTTTTTCTGTTTGAAAGCCTAAGATGGGCTGCCCTGAGCAGAAGTTCAATTAATAAAAGGATCTGTCAAAAACCCTTGGCTTTTGGCATGTAGCAGTGTGTTGGCGGTTGCCCTCAAGCCTCTGGTGTATGCTCAGAGACCTTCCCAAACTTTTGACTGTTGCCTGGGCTTCCTGTGTATTTTCTCTCACTCTTGGATATACTAAATTGCTATCTGGGCCTGATGCAGTGCCTTCCAGTCCAGTATGTACGCACAGTGACCCCTTCCTGTGTATTACTCAGTGACACACTGACATTGCGTTTTTCTCCTCCTTTACTGCATTCAGTTGGTTAAGAAAAATAGTTGGATCCTTGTGTTATGGTCCTTGTTCCTTTAAACACTGCTGTCTTTTGTAAATACCAAGGATGGAACCTGCTACAGGTCTCTCTTCAGTGTAAGAGTTTGGAGATGATTATTCCCTGTACCAGAGACATGTGGACACAGTATTGTTCCCGCGATGGTGCTGTTTCTATACGTCTCCCTTTCCTCCCAGCACATGTGCAAACAGTAGCTCTTGGCCTACATTTAGCTGGAGAGGAAACTCTTTGGATGGCATTGGCATTTAGACATTTCCAACAAAGGTGTGTCCATGACTTCTGTAGACATATGTGAGTTAACTTTAAAGCAGGCACGCTAGCTCAGCTGGAAGTGGGAGCCTACCAACCCACCAAGCTGAACGAGTTTTAGAACGTATAGTAGCTTCCTATGTCCACTCTGTTATGCAATTTCCGATATCTAGTCTTGGTTAGATGTGGCTGCAACATAAATTTGCCTACATGTGCTCTGGTCTTTATCAAATGGGAAGCAGCTGCAGCTATTTAAAGAGTTTCACATGTCAAAAATGAAGTAGTCAAAGGAAAGTGAAAAGTCTAAAGTTGTCAAATCAAAAAAGCAAAATTATTATTATAAAATCATCAATGCTGGGTTATTCCCTAAACATACTGGATGAATTGAGCAGCATCCAACGCACAATATTTGTTTAAACTCTATCTTCCCTTTTCTGATGTAACGGTTATAATAACAAAGCCAAATCCACATTGCTTTTAGTTACAGAAATAGCATGTTTTCTGTAAAATTCTCATGTTACCTGATCTTAGTTAGAATGACGTCAGAGACATACAGTTCTAATGATCAGAATTCCATATCAGCTTTAACAAAATAAACTTAAAAAGCTGTTTTTGGTTTACTATGGTTTGTGCTAATGATTTTGAGTGTGTGCTAGTGCCAGGCATAGGGAATCAAACCTGTCATGTTTTAATAGGTTTCATGCTTTGCAGCACTAAACAAGATGATAACCTTGACTCCTTATAACAACCCCAAATTACTTGAAATGTATAGGTGATAACCCAGGCTCTAGTCTGCCAATAAAGTTAAGTGAAATTGCACACAGATCATCAAAGTGGGATCTCATTTCATTTACAGTATCGCACAATCCAGTGGTGCTAATGTAAAACCTACATGACATGAAAGTGTCAAGGCCACTCTGCGCTGCTAAAGGCTCACTTTTCTCCTACCAATTAGGCAATATTTGAAGTGCAAAACCATGACCACATTTTCCTTACTCTGGTAACTTTATCGGCGGAATTTTGTTAAAAGTATACGTCTTCCAAGGTGTTTTTTCAGAATGTTGGCTTTTATTACAGTTGCTGAGAAAATCTTTAATCCTGCCATTGAGAAGCGTTATTAAGAAGTATCCTCTGTTTTCGGATGTTTCAAAATGGCTTTTGAAATGAAGCCGTTACAGAGAGCACTTAGCTATAACAGAAGTCAACTTGCCTCTCCGAGATAACCACAGGAGCAGAGCTGGAGTAGTGTGTAGGGCCTGATCCTGAAAAAGGCTGGTGCACACTACCAGGTGGATGTCTTGTCTTCATTTTACTGCACAGCCTGCAGCATCCTCAGAAGTGATAAAGCCAGACTGTGACAACGTAGACTCTAACAGCACTAGACTTGAAACCATCCACTTAGTGTGATGGGACTTGCCAACTGCATTTCTGATGGAGAAGTCAAAGGAGACATCAGTCAATGCCATGTTCTTAAATGGGACATGGTCCCTCAAACCAAGCCCTTAGCTGGTATACCACCTCCCACGTTGGCAGAGCGTCCGGGTCTTTACAGAGAGGTGTTAGGAGATAACTTCCTTCTTCATAAACAGAGGTGTGATAAACAGGGTGACATGTGAACACACCTGCAAATATCAGCCTCAGATTTCTGAGCTTTTGTGCTAGAGGCACCTAAAGTAACCAATAAAAACGGGAACTCTAGAATCCAGTGAAGAGCCAAATTCCCTAGGCAAGATGCACTCAGCTGTGCACAACAGCTACCATAAGTTTCTGTGGGAGCAGATGTATGCAACAGAGCATTCTCTTGACATCTGCTACTGCCTTTCTTCTGCTTTCTTCCCCTTCTGGAATCATGAACCCATTCCACTGCCTTACCAGTTAAAGGATATATAGGCCTGCTCTCCCTATGCCTTTTATGAGAATCTCCTGCTCCTGTTCAGGCTGTCTAGGCACCATTTTCCTCACCCTCAAAATCTCAGCTGCGTGATCTTCACTCAGAAGTTTGTGGAGGGAAGAAAAATGCAGGTGTCTTCACTTACCCAGTTCAAAAGCATAGCAGCCACTCCCAAAAGAAGAGAAATCTCTGGGCACCATCTTTACTGGGAGGAAACAATGGCAGCAAATGAAGAGCAGCAATGTGGGGGCAAACCATCATCAGATTTAGGAGCACCAGCAAGCTTAAGAGCTCCGAAGTTTATTCCTTTATTTCCTTTTTGAATCTGATGAACACTCCAGAGCCTTCTTCAAGCACAGCAGGCACTGCAGAGGGCATGAATGCTTGCCCATGATGAGGCAGCAGAGATCCCATTCCACTTTATGTAAGAATAAGATATTGGGCATACTGTCCTGACTATGCTAAACTCTAAGCAGTTAGCTGTTCTGCGGCAGTAATTTGTCTCTCTGCACAGAAATACATGACCATCTCTGGTGTCTTCCTAAACTAGTGTCATGCTTGTGGATTAAATAGTTGCTGCTCAGGAATGGGGATGCTGCTGATGTGAGTAAAAGAGAGTTTTACGCTGCCCACAGCTGATGAAATGGGTTTTTAGGAACCTATGAAAGGAAAGTTGCTAAATGAGTTACAGTTACATGAATTGAACAGCAAGCCCCTCCCTTACAAAGACATTCTAGATTCTGCAGGTTGGATTTTGTAAGGGTTTCTGAGTGTGAGGTTTTTTTAGATCCTGTTTTAGTTATTTTTTCCCCAAGAGCCTTTAGGTGCTTTTGAAAATCAAACCTGGTATGCGTGATGCTCAGAAATAATGCTAGGAGGGTGGAATGCACAGCCATTAAACTGAAAGACTTTAATTTGTTTACTCCTGTTAATAAAATCATTGCTGAATTAAACTATTTGTATTGCTGCAGCTAATTTAGTTAACAAGACAAATTTGTTCAGCCTCATCAGTGCAGTGTTCAGAAGTCTGGTAGTGATTAATCATAGCTCATTTTTCCCCCCAACATTCATAAACATTCTCTGAGATTGTGTAGAATTAACATAACTGGGGTTTTTTTGTTTGTTTCTCTTTCAGAGGTGCTGTGAAACGGGTCGTGAAAGCAATGAACCAAGTGGACCAAAGAAAGCATGAGAAGTTTGCCAACCAGTTTAACTATGCACTGAATTAAATTGTAATAAAATGAAGGGCAAAGGTGATTAACAAGAGTGCAACTACACTAAACCTTTATCACAGACCTTCACGTTTACACTTAAAATACTGTTGTTCTGGGTGCATTTTTACTGGGGTAACTTTTTAAATTTTTTTCAACTTCTAACTTATTTAATAATGACCATTAACTTTGACAAAGATGTGATATAGAATGAAATGCATTTAACAAGTTGATAATTATTTGAAATGTGCATGAAATAGAGCGTGTTTTATGACTTGTACATACTGAGTAAAGTGTTCAGGGTTGGGGTTGTTTTTTTCCTTCCTAACGGACCCAGGTAACTTATACCTCATTTACCAATATGAGTGTCCTAATTTGCCTCCACTTTCATGCCTTCAGAAAAAAAGATGCCGTAGAAGCAATTAAATATCTACCAGAGATGGCAATGCACAGAGTAGTTGCTCAGGCTACCATTCTAGAAAGTGTACCACAGCAAGCAGCACGCTGACTCCTGCAGTACCTCTAAACACCTCTTGTGTACATACTAAAGGAAAAAAAAATTGAAATCAGTTGCTGTCTTCTGATAATGAATGGAATGGAGTTTGATTTCAGGAGCTAATTCAAACTCAGTAGCTGTGGTACCAGTGGAGAAGCTGAAATGATGAAGGTCAGCCTGGTCAGCTTCTTGTCTACTCAAGACATCTCCCGGTATCTTTCAGAACTACATCTGGAAAGCATGTTGTTAAAGGTTGTAGAGACACTCAGTATGTGCTGCAGTTTAACTGATACCAAAAAAGGGATCTTTTTTTAATCACAGTACAAGGTGAAAGTATGAAGGTTTTAAAAATCATTCAAGTGGTGTACTGTACTAGTGAACTGCCTGTCTTGAATCAGTTAAGATTTTATTGGTCTCAAGCCTGGGAGTGCATCTAAGGATCCAGATATAGACAAGCATCTGGACTCATCTGACTCCAGAGACAGTTAACACACATACTGAGATCAAGCAGCTGGATCCAATGTGGTTTGCTGTTATTGGCTGGGTAGTTAACCAGATCTCCCAAACGTGCTTTGCTGTCTATAGTTATGTTCTTAAGCAGAGTGAACTAAACATTGACCAGTTGTGCTCTTGCTAGTTTAGGAGTCATGGTGGTGTTAGTTGATGGTTGGACTTGATGATCTTAGAGGTCTTTTCCAACCTTAATGATTCTATGATTCTATGATAGGTATCATTCACATAATCTCTGCTGTG
Organism: Fregata magnificens; assembly: GCA_013389945.1. NCBI lineage: Eukaryota > Metazoa > Chordata > Aves > Suliformes > Fregatidae > Fregata > Fregata magnificens. The sequence continues at coordinate 25,007 of WAAD01029565.1, forward strand.
TGTTTTTGTCTTTATAACTCACTGAAATGCCTTTGCAATTGTACTGTAACGTACTTCTACTTACTGGGGATACTGCATATGATTTCCAGGTATCTAAACACCTTGGATGATTTGGCCCTTAGAGTGTTGTTAAGGTGAGCAGTTGTAATACAGGTTGAATATTCCATCTCTCTAAAAGGACATGGTAACTCTGAGCTGAAGTGAGCTGTGCTGATGCACCTAAGTCATCCTTTTATAACTAGTGCTGTTTCAGTGGTAAAACAAGAACTGAAAGCAAAGACTTCTCCATGGTTGTTCTTACCTGAGCACACAGTTACATTGGGAAAGTAAAAGCCTGGAAGGAAAAAGACTACAGCGTGTATTAATTTAGTGCTGTTTAAGGTTGGAATGAAGGGTCTGGCCCTCTAAGGCAGAGCACTTAGTGACATAAATGAGCTTGGTATGGAGTTTGTGAACAGGGCTTCTGAATAAAAACAATCCTTCAGCACATCCCCTCTGAAGTTACTGAGGCAGGATGACAGGTCCATACTCGTCTTTTGCATGATACCTTGCAATTTCTTTTTCTCTAAACTTACTTGAGGCTAGGCTTTAGCAATCCAGGTCTGGCTGAAGATTTCTATTGGAAAACTGTAACCTTTAAAACGTCTTAGAAATGATGTTTGAAAGACTTATTTGGGGGTTGGGTGGTTTTGGGGTTTTTTTTTTTGGTTTTTTTTTTTTTTTGGAAGCAAGACAAAGACACATGATTTGTAAGTGGTTCTGCATGGAAAATGCATCATGCCATGCAGGTTGGGGAGGGCAACAGTGATATCAAAGTGGACATTATTGAAAAAAAAAAAAGTCTTTCTTTTGTGGAAAACAAAAAATAAACCCGGTCCGCTTAAAGTGGCTGTGGAAGTGGACAATAAGGATGTTCCTAATTATAAGGAGCTGCTAGCCAGAAGCAAGAAGTATTGAATCTCAGGAACCCAGCCGGCAAAAACTCAATTCAGCATGTATCAAAATAGTTTAGGAGAGATAGCCATCTGGTGGTCTCTAACACTCATGCAAATACCTGGCTGTTAGTGCAGCTGTGTTTGTAGCTCATCCAGTGCAATTAAACACATTAATGGTTTTAATCATCGAGGCGATGTAAGTGCATATGTAGGTTATGCATCAGAAAAGGTAAGGACATCTGAATGTTACAGCAGTACTTCAGTGATGAAAATTGGTCATTTAAATCCATGCCTTTTGAAATGATAATACCATATAGGAAAACTTCATGCCTTTACAGTATAGTCTGACCATGGATAGTAGCAAATAGGCATAGAAAGGGACCTTCTGCAGACTGGCCCAAGAAAGGTCTAGGTGCCCAAGTCCAAAACTGCAGCCCAAGAAATACTTAAGTTTCCTGGGCCCCTAAGGGTCTGTCACATGCTGTGAGCTGCACTGGCCTTCGCACGTAGACCAGAGTTCTTGCTTAAGCCTAATGATACCCAGGGCAAGAGTTGTATAAGCACTCGAGAAGGCTTGATCTGGCCTGTATTTTCACACCTTGCCTAACCCCACCAAATGCATACCTTCAACAAAAATCACTGGTTTTAAATAGGCAGTGGCAATCATAGTGCATGTAATTAATAGCTATAATGCTGGAGCACACGTTCAGGCAAGGTGGAGTTCCAGGTCCCTTCTCAGCCTAAGAGGTGACAGTCCCATGTCCTGTCTCAGGAGACAGCGCAAGCCACAGGCACCTTAAATGCAAGGGAGCTGGAAGGAGACAGTTCACATCACCCGTTCTCCTGTGGGAACCGAAACTGAACCACAGTGGAGCTAAATATGCTTCATGTAGGAGACTAGACAGAAGGTAAAAAAGAGCGTTCCAGATTACAGTCCCAAGACTGGGACAAGGGGAGGGCTGGGTCTGGATCCTCATTCCCTAGACACCAACATTAAAAACACCGCAGCGTTTCATGGATTCAGGAAAGAGGTCCCTCATAGCAATTGTCACCAGCTAGAAGATCAGCCCTTAGGACCTCTTGGACACCAAAGCCTGAGAGAAGGGTGTTATTTTGATAACTACTGGAGAGCAATTTCTCCATATATCTGTTTTAGGATGCACTGGGATGGCTACATTTAAATAAAACCAGAACAATTAACAACATCCTGCTTCCGGGTGAAAATAGCACTTGGATTTGTACCTGGAAACACAAAAGAGAGTTCTGCCCCAAGCGGTGCCCAAGGAAATCTTCACACTGCTGGGAGTGCAGAGTAAAGTCAAGTCCATAGCAAGGTGAGAAAGAAAAAACGGGGTAGAGACTCTAGGTGTCAGGGAGAGGTGAGCCAGGAGCAGAAGGTGAAGGCAGGAAGGGACAGGGGCCTTCCTGACAAGGGACACCATCCCACAGCACCCAAACAGGAAAACCAAGGTTGGTGACAGTAACAGTGCCAGCCACCAGCCAGCAATTACCTGAAAGTCCACCAAGATAAAAGGCAGGTCTGGAGCCAAGTCAGCGAGGAAAGATCAGTGTGAGGGTCAGTAAGGTACAAAGCCAAGCACAGCACCTACACCACAGCTCAGGCAAGGGCCTCTACCTACATGCGGTTCCCCTACAAATAGCTGGAGGGCTCAGGGTGGAGACCCCAGTTAGGTCTCTCGTAGCCTAGCTGGTTTCATGGCAGTCTGACCCAAGGTGATGCGGCTGTGCCATATCAGTGCAGACCAGGAACACCTGGCAGGGTGTGGGATGAGGATACAGAGAAAGATGGTGAAAGGCTAACGAGAGAAATTAGAGCCTGTTGGTACATTCAGAGCCCTAGGAGCATCCCTCTTAAATGGATGTGGTGATGGTCCTTTCTGCTACAAAATCCTCTACGGAAATTGAAGGAATTAAGAAAGAGGGTGGGAAGCCCTGACAGAGGCTAAGGCCTCAGAGCAACAGGCTAGATCAAGACCAGTCTGGACCATCCCCATCCAGCAGCACTGGTGACGCCTTCAGCTGGGAGAGATGCTAGAGATCCCAAAACTTAGCACATCCCCTGGAAAACACATGTGGATGAGAGCTGGCTCTACCTGGCAGCTGGACAAACTGTGACCTCTGGGACAAAGTTATTGCCCTTCCAGCTGCGGGAGTCTGATGCTACCCCTGAAGGAAAAGAAGGGGAGAACGCTATTAATTACTCATGTTTCTGGGTTGATGCTTTCCCTCCTCTTCCTCTCCTTCAAAGCTGATCAAGTGGAGAAAGAAATTAATTTGTGTCCTTGTTGAGCCTTTCCTATTAGCTAGGTCTGGGTACTACAGAGCCTAAATGTAGTGCCAGCTCAGGAGAGCGGTCTGGGAGCAGGCTCTGCCGTGTTGGGAGGAGGGCATGGTGGTGTTTGTGCTGGTGATAGGCTGCACCAGAGCCTGGGCAAACTGAACCAGACTTTATTCCAGTGCGATCTGTTTCTCCATCCCCAAGTGTCTGTAACTTAAATATTGTCATTTGGCTTTTTGGGTAGACCTCCCCTCGCTTTTCTGCCCGTCAGCGCCCAGTGCTCCTGTGCCAAGCACTCGTACGTTTTTGCATTAGCATCAGGAATCCCCTCTGTCAAGGGGTTAAGGAAAAAGCTTATTAAAATTGTTTAAATGTGGTGCTAATTAGTTTAGATGTAATGAGCAGCGTTAGGCGTCTGGTTACTTTGAAAGGGATTGTTGAATAACCATTTCTGCCGACGTTCCAATTTGCATAATGACAAGGTGTTGGCATTGCATCCACCATTAATTTGCTATATTTATAATGCCATTATGGAGCCACTCTTATCCTCAAGCACTATAAAAAGTATATGGAAATATAATATATGATCCTGCTTGTTTGGAAATTGCTTTTGGATATCTTTGGATTTTTGTAATAGTGTTTTTCGCAGTTGAAGGCTGACAGCACCAGGAGGAAAATCTGCCACACGTCTTTACCGGGGCTGAAATTGGATGTTGCTTCCACGTGTGCATGAGCTTTTATTTTCCCCAATGCTGAAGCAGAAGCGGCAAACGAGAGTGTAATCGGGTATGCCGCAGAGCGTGCTCAAACCAAACACACTATTTCACTCAAAATCATCACTACAAGGCGTAGTGCTGGTGCTGTAAGTCCCAAAGAAGATCCTTAATTGCAAATCTCAACATATTTAACAGGTCATAGAGCGTGCAGCTTGGTACTACAAATTCTCGGTTTACACAAGGAGTTGAAAAAGCCCTGCCGGCAGCTCACCCAAATGCTCTCTTCCTGCGCTTCTCTTCCTCTCGCACAGTCCCTGGGGACCCAGGCAGAGGCAATAAAGCTTGTCACCCTGCTTACATTAAGGATGGAAAGATGAGAACGAGTCCGTTTATGTGCAGGAGAAGTTCTTGTAATGTATGTGTGTGGTTGGGGGGGGNTCGAGCTATTTGTACTAAGGTTAGTAGATTTATTTTCCTTCTCTCGAAAAAGCAGCAGTTTAACAAAGAGGGGTGAACCTTTACTGCATCAATCATCATCTCACATAAATATTTCTGTGACTTGAGGTTCTTTGCTGTAGTGTCATCCCTCCTTTATTGTCATTGTAAAATGTTTCTGATTTGTGACATTACAGAGAAGAAAACATAAAAGGTGTATTTTAAAATAAAGTCTAGCACTTTGGGTGGAGCGGCAGGTTTAGCTATATGTCATATAATGAGATTAAATTGGTAAATCATAGCAGATTTCCTGCTGTTTGTCACATTGCCTGACCCCACGTGCCCAGACTTTTGGGTCCTGACCATGAGTTGCCCTCTGTGTCCTCGGTGTTTCTCTATTGATACAGGGTGCATCCATAGGATTTCCAGCGTCCACGGGTTTTCTCCTGAATGGGCACTGCAGATTTAGCAGCTCTGGCTTTCCGATGCTGTGATAACCTCTCGAGCTGCTTTGAAGCTGATTCTGTATGATGAATTCACATCTCTGCCAGACAGCATCAGGAAAGTAGAAAGAGCACTTCCAGTCAGGGTTATTCTCACTGTGACAACCGTCATTCTGTCCACCTGAGATGCCTGTGTAATGCGAGCGTGTGGTACAAAACAGTATGGGCAGAAGGGAGAAAAAGAAGTTTACAGAAATGTACCAGACAAAGAATGTGGTTTACGTAAACCCACTTTGTGAGACAAACTGATTAGGATCCCATCTGTTTACTTGCCTGTCCCCTTCGTCTTCAGTGTCCACTCTAATCTGTGCCTGGGTTTACATCCCACCGTCTGGCAAATCTTCCAACATCATAAAAAGATCTTAGTTTTATTTGCTCTTAAGAAAGGCTCTACGACAACCATATTTGCTTGCTTACTCTTTGAGGCAGAACCTGAAGACCAGAACTGCCCAGAGGTTGTAAAATAATGTTCCTTTGAGTATTTAAATACACCTACGTTTGCGCAGAACAATTTTATACATGTAAAACAGGACTTAACGGATATTTGCCCATATAGCAGACTAGAGGCAGACGTCACAGTATATTTTTGGGAAATGGATTTAAGTTCATACAGACAAAATTTTATTTTTAACATTTTGCTTATGTAGTATAAGAACAGAAACACGTAACATGACTGTGAGTTCAGTCTGAGACAGAAGGTCTACAATATGCGTGAAAAAACCCTAGGAATTCATCCACAAAAGTCACTCACTAAACCCACCTTCCCTGCTCAACTGGAAATGACACCAAGAAATTTGGGGGGGGTGAGAATATAGAACACTGGTTTCCAACGATTTGGTATAACATCATTGACTGTTGTGTGTAGGCAATGACACAAAATATTTCAAAATATTTTCGGTTTTCTCCCAATCACTTGGAATGTATCTGTCTGTATTTATGTGGTTTTTTCTGTTATTTCGATTATAAGACATTTTGCTGCTGTTTATTCAGTGAACGTGAACAACTGAAACTTGTTCAGTATAAGTTGAAATATTTGAAGTAAAATAGATGCAGTTTCCTTCTCTTTTTACCTCATTCAGTCACATATAGTGAACAACGGTAAGATGCAATTAGTATCTAAATCACTTCTCGCTAATACAGGCTTGCAGCCTTGGATGTAACATTGACTTCATGGGGATTAGTTCAAAAATATGCTGACGCCCCAGATCTTCTTTGGTATGTGCCAAAGATGTCACTTGAAAATACTGAATCAGACTCCGAAGGTGCTGCTCAGTGTATCTGAGATGATGATTTGCCCTCTGGCAAACGCCTTGCTAAACGTCCTCTTGAATGTGTTCCGCATTCTGAATCCCCTAACTAAATTTTATGAATGAATAATAAAGTAATTAAAAAAAAAAAATTAACTCACAGAATGAACCAAAGCAAACACCTCCTGCTTGTGTCATAATCATCTTCCCCTCAGTCGGTAGATTCCACTTACGGCCCTCCAAAAAGCTCCGTGCAGGAGCACAGACCACTGCGTGCAGTGCAGGAGGTACACCAAGTAGGACGGGTGGGAATCAGCTTCTGGGCCTTGCTGGGCGGACAGTATGGGAGCTCTGGGGGCTTTGTATGACTATATGCAGTGGGATCCCCGTGGTATGATAACCCCAAATTGCTGCATCAAGCCCGTAAGCTGTTTCGTTCTCTTAGAGAGACAGAGTGTCAACGGGCAGGAACACAGAGGACGGAGTTAGGACGTTCAGGCAGGTGAGAGCATGTAGCTTTTGCACACTGGGTGCTGAGCATTCAGACCAGGGATGTTTCTCAACAGCTGCCCTGCGCTGATATCTTCAAGCTTCTCACTGGCAAGCCCGTAACCACGCGGTCTGATCCAACACCACGAACCAGCTGCAGAGCCGTGGTGCAGGGAGCGTCGAGAGTTAGCTCTTTGGTGCGGATGCTCTAAACGGCCACTGCATACAGACGGTATCCTGTGACTTGAGACTTGAGAGCGCAGCGTGCTCTACACCACTGCACGGCCTGCACACCGGGGAAGACATGCAGTAGAGCTGAGGCTCTGCAGTTTTGCTCCTGACTTCTATGAGATCAGACCTCTGGATGAGGCATTCGAGCAAGCTTTATCGGTAACTTCCTAAACTATGCTGAGAAAGATACCTGCGGCTCTGTTTTCAGCACTGCTATAAAATGTGAGAAGCCTTGTTAAACCCAGTTTAATGACTAGGAATCTCAGGCTAACCGACTCCTTCATCCAACAGCTGAGAGTAATAATACTCACATGAACAGGTTTCACTAGCAGGATGCTAACTGACCTGGAGTAGGAAAATCATCTATGCCAAAGCTCTGAGCAGCTCCCTGTCGGAGCTGAATTATTTTCCACCTGGGGGAATTGTTTGGAGTTCCCGGTGTGTAGACAGGGTCTGACGTATCTCTTAATTAAGCTGGGTCATGTCCCATCTGAGCTAGCAGTTCAACTACTAGTAGCACTAGCTCAAACCTTGTCAGTAACGGGTTAGTTTTACAGTGTGGAAGTGTCTCCCGAGTAGCTGTTTCCCAGTTTAGCTGCTTTTCTCCTACCAGTAAAAGCTGTGCAGAGCTGGACTCTTAAGTGCTGCTTGTAACATTTTCCCTGAAAATTTACTTCAGAACATCTTTTTCGTAAAAGTTCTTATTTTCACAAATGCAAATGAGTCTGCTCTGAGACTTCTGGCGCTTGCACGCTTCTGAACGAGGGGAGATGAATGCCCGGAGTGGAGCTGGGGTGCTCGCACCCTCCCTGCTTCTCCCCCGCTGCCTGCAGGCTGCTGTGCTCCAGCACCCACCCGGGCAGTGGAAACCACCGTCCCCGCGGGGGTCCGCACGGCGGGGCCGGCTCCACTCGCCCTTTGCCGGTAAAATCAGCGATCGCGGCAGATTTCCACGGGAGAGCCGAAACATTTTCTGCCTGCGGTGGGTGTGCGGGAGGGGGATGCGGCTGCGGGGCGCCCGGCGGTGCGCGGTCCCTCTCCCCCGCGGCGCCCCACGACCTGNCCCTCTCTTTGCACCCCCAAATCCCTCTGGAAAACGCTTAAAATTGCCCCTGGGAAGGCAGTGGTCAAATTTCTGGGCCGAAAACAACAAAAAAATTCTTAAAAAATCAGTGGAAAGAGAGAGCTCTTCCCCGGCGTGGACTTTGGAATCAGGCAGGGAGCGTGGAAACGGGGTAGAAGCGTCCCTTTGGCATCGGGCTAGAAGCTGGTGTTACAGCGGCAGCAGGTGGGGATGGTCAACGCGGTTACGGAATTTTTCTTTGAAATTAAGGGAAAAAAAAAAAAAAAGGACTATAAAGGACCGACTTTGAAACTGATTTAAAAGTAATCAGCGGAAAGGCGACGGAAAGATTATTTTGTAAAGTGGCGGAATCTGAACGAAAGAGCCGATTTATTAAATTTACATCAATGCAAAATATCAGACTGCCCGTCTGCGGAAACACAGGACAGAAACAGATCGCACTGGAGTGAAATCTCCTTCAGTTTGCCCAGGCTCTGGTGCAGCCTATCACTAGCACAAACACCACCGCGGTGGAATCTGTTCTCCATCCCGAAGTGTCCGTAACTTAAATATTGCCATTGGGCTTTTTGGGTAGACGAGGAGGAAAAAAAAAAAAAAAAGGTTGTTTCTTATTTTTTTGTTCTTAATATCGCACAACAGCGATCGGCAAAGCCAATTAAGAAAACGCAAACGAGGGAACTAAGGAGGGAAATCCCCTGTCTCGTACAAGAAGAATAAAGTTGATTCGCGTACAAGAAATACGGTCTCGGAGTAAACGAAACGAGAAAAGGACGAGGCAAGACATCCCTCCAAACGTCTCAGGAGCCAGGCGTTTTCCAGAGGAAACTCGTTTTGCAAAAATTCAGCCGAAAAGCAGGGACTCGGCACCACGGAAAGCCGCCTTTTCCTTAAAGTTTATTGATTGATTTAAAGTGTTTAGCAAACAAAGTGCTTTCTATATCATCTCTTGCTCATTACTCCCATACCTTATACATTAATTATAAAGTTAAAACTTTTTTGTAACAACCAGAAATATACAGAAATGATTAACGTAAAAAAACAACCCCGCGCCGCACCAGCCCGCCCCGGCGCCCCTTCCCCGCCTGTCCGCAGCGCCTCGTCCAGGTTCGCGTCTCCTTGAAGAGCGACGTATGTAAACAATAACCGTCATCGCCGTGAGGTCACGGGAGGGAGCGGCGCGTCGTTGCCTCAGCAATGTCGAGGGACGGGACCGATAGTTCTCTGTTTTACCCTGAGAGTCAAATGGGTACACAATCTTGGTTTGTTTTGTTTTGTTTTGTTTTTTTAAAGTCTTTTACGAGTGGCCAGACCAGAATAGAAACGAAGCCAAAAAAAGAAAATTAA